>DWDT01003569.1:0-12139 GCA_018245595.1 Microceris scylla | reverse complement strand
ATTCGGTGATTCTTACTATACAAATTACCGAATATCACGTATATTTTTAAATTACACGGGTTATTACACAGATGCAATTATTTTGATTATCTGCTGTTTTTAAAGTTTTTTATTTGAACGGTAAGCACACGTTGTACAGAACGGAAGTAGTATGTTAATTCGTGCGGTTTTGCATTGAAAAGTTTCATCATAAATAATGCGGGCTGAATGGAATATCTGATGTAGCGTTTACGTGATGCAACGATTAACCAATTGACAATTTTCACGTCAGTGATGATAAATGGACATTGAAGCAAAACAAGATTTTATTAATGCGTAGCTACATGAATGATGTAAAAGGAAAATATTCTCATAACCATATCATACACATGTTATGATTAAAGATGGATATGAAAATAATGGTTGTACCTAATTTTAATATTATTTTCGACGATGCTAACGTTCTATGTAATTTGCCCATTTTTTACACAACGTTAGAGTCCATAGTTTTAGAGTGTAATATTAACTTTTTTTTTAAATGGCCTTGCAAACAGACCGACCGAACATTTATTAGTAATTGGTCACCGTCGCCTATGACCATTTGCAACATCCGACCGGCCATTGGGTTACCGGCTTGGAAGGAGAGCTCTCTTGGCGCCTTTTTTCACGTACCCTTAAATGGTTCCAGGTGGTGCCTTTCGGCTTCAGAAGGCTGTTACGCTGGATCACGAAGGAGTATAACAACGTGCCGATAATAGTAACAGAGAATGGGTACGCAGACTACAGTGGCGTCGACGACAAGGCCCGCGTGTCCTATTACGGGCACTACCTCAACGCCCTGCTGCACGCCATCCACGAGGACGGCAGCAACGTCGTCGGCTACTTCGCATGGAGTCTCATGGATAACTTCGAATGGGACGACGGCTATGTGTAAGTTATGTTTATTATTGACTAACCCATTAGTTTAGAAATTAGCGAACATGATTGCCTAGTGGTTGTCGGTACATTCCCAACAGCCGTCTGGTTACCAGATCATAGACTGCCTGGTTTTGGATGGAGATGTCGAAAGTTATATATTATTAATGACACTACACTATTATATAACCACACTATGTAAAAACTAGATTTACTTAAGAGTCTTCGACGCACCTAGGTATATGTGATACAAAAACAAGTCATAAATAAAATATAGAAGATTATTGTAGATATATGCCTGCATTGGTTATGTTATCGTCGTCACGATGACGTAAATACATTATTTCATGTACTAGGCTATGTTATGTGACAGATACAAACGTAAATAGCAATTATTTATATACGTAAAAAAACCCGTTTTAACCCGTTATAAGAATATCGGGTCCACGAAAATGTATGTATGTACCTATTATGGGATCGCAACTTACTGGGTGTATAGAGGAGTACAGGTTATTATTTTTAAATAATATGTTCAAATACATTAATGTAAATTAAAAATCATTGCTTACTGTCATACTGGCAATGACACATAATAAACAGTCTGTGGTCAAATAGTCGCACAGAGAATATACTTACATAACTATACTTTGACAGAACTTCAAAAACCTTCAATCTAAAAATCCAATGGCGGTTGAATTTCGACTACTTCTGGACGAATTGTCCGATTAAAAAGTGCACACACTAACCATGCTAAATTAGTTAATGTTTTATTAATAAATAAAAAGAATAATAATTGACTTTAACAACGCAACATCGGGATTCCCCGAGTAAAGGAACGAAACACGCGCGAGAATAACAACAATGTATTACCTATAATTGTATCGTTTTTTTCTCATAAGTTGCCAGGATCGTCTTCAGGTTTTTTGCTAAGCTGTAAACCAGTTGGTAATAACAGGCTATTACGAGTATAATATCTGATAGTATATTTACATACGTCAAAAGTTTATTAAATTTTGAAATATAAATTCAATTTTTGCACCTAAATTTAAGTTTTATAACATAATGGGTGTATGCAAATGAATGAACAGAGTGATAATTGAAAAAGATTCACTGATCTGTAAGGATATACCTACATATATTTGGGACTCGGCGATGATAATAAGAATTATAAACGATCTGTTAATGTATGTAATTTGATATTTATTATTTCAGTGTGATAAAGGTTAACAGGTAAAATCGTTAATATATCTGATCTTAATATAAATGCTAAATATTTTTTTGTTGCCTTCACTATATTTTACCAGTAGGTATACCAGCTATGCGGAGACGATACCTACTTAAAATTTTATTATTATAACTCTCGTTTTTATAGCAGTCGCGATTTTTTCTTTTAATCACGTACGATTCGTATTACGTAGATGAATTTAATTTTTCTTTTGCAATATTAATATTATTGGTCTTTATCTATCAAGTCGTGTGGAATGTTGGCCTCAATATAGTACAATCTATAGACAGGTAATGACGGAACGACCGTCCATCCAAAAAATCGCTATCGGCTTGTTCTGAGGACTGTTATGAACAGTGGGTTTTTATTTTTGTAATCTTTTCTTTTTAAATTCAGTATAGGTATTTGTTTAATTGCCAAAATGGTAAAAACGATTAAAATAGATCCCAACAAAAGATCGAGCCATAATGTCGTTTTGTTTATTATACAATATTGGACCTTAATTAAATGTAACATCACGCCTGTAATCCCCGAATGGCTAGGCAGAGAAATGTAGTACAATCCCACGTTTCGCCAGTTACGTTTACGTCCTATGGAATAGATGGTAAATCTACTGCCACACACCAGGCACAGATCAGCTATACTCCCAAGTCACTACAAGAAATTCTCAATTAGAAAAATTCAATAGTACCCGATTCGGGATTACGATAATATTTAATTAAAATTTATTAGGTTTAATGAATGTGATTATAAATGTACCGGCTTAACTCACGTACGTTTTTCGGGGTGGCCCGACTAGTTTCGGACCTGTACTAGGTCCTTCCTCATGAGCTCCCGGCGCTTGCAGCGAGTTCGCGGCTGAGACTCTGCCGGGACGGTAGTCGGGCCACCCCGAAAAACGTACGTGAATTAAGCCGGTACATTTATAAACATACATATTTCATTACATATTTACTATTATGTAGCTGTAAAATATTTTTATGTTAAACATTTAACAATACGTCCAGTTATATGTATATTTAACTATGGAGTTCATAGAATTGGGCGTTTTTAAGCATCGATATAAGAAGTGGTTGGATGCGAAGAGCTGAAGATCGAGCTCAGTGGCGTGCCATTGGCGAGGCCTATGTCCAGCAGAGGACGGGACTACTCACGTACTGATGATGATGATGATGGAACATCGATATACCCACCTTTGCAAATCAATCGTATATAGATAAATTAAGCCAAAAGTATTCAAGTCAAACTCCTTCGTCCTCAAGTATTAGCAAGGCAGTATTTAGAACTGTTCTTATAGGGAGGCGTCAATCAAATAAACTGGTAGTGAAAATAACATTGGAAATATTCTTTTAAGAAATCCATTTCGTTTTTAATTGTTTATAAATTTAATTCAATGAAGTGATTTAAATTGTATGGATTGTGAATATTCTTGCAAATTTTTCTTTCTTTCTACATTTGACCTTCCAAGTAGACGCGAGGTCTTCTGTATACGCTCCTTACATACCAGTCTCCACACCTCCGAATGAAGACGTCAAATTATGTGCAATATTAAAATATTTCATCTACTAATTTGTAATACATTTTTTTGTTTTACATTTGTTAAACACTTTTAGTATCTACGTCATTTACATAAACCCAAAATAGTTCATACATTTCATGCATTGAAATAATGTAAGCTTTTCTGTTACCATTATTATATCATCACGCTCGGTCTTTACGGGATAAGTAGAGACCACGGAGTGCTAAACTTGTCTATCCTAAAATATCTAGCGTGCTTTCTATACATCAATTACGTACATTCATAATCCAGTTTCAAAGACTGCTGATATCTTCAAAATGTACGTTTATAATTGATACTACCACACTAGCGTAACTTCACGCCTGTAATCCGAAGAGGTAGGCAGAGGAATGCAGAATACAGCCACGTTTTACCGGTTACGTTTACGTCCCACTATGGAATAGGTGGTGAGCCTATTGCCATGCATCGGGCACATATTCAGACTCCGAACCACTACAAGAAAATCTAAATTAGAAAATTTCGTAGTGTTCGATCCGGGAATCGAACCCGGGACCTCCCGATCGGCAGTTGCACTTGCAACCAACACGACCAATGAGGCAGTCAAATTTGGTTTCGACAAATATTTTTTAAAACATGTGATATTAAGGATATTACTGTTAGCAGCGCCGGCTTCAGTGCCCTTTTCGTTGATATCAATAAAAACTTTTTGAATAGCGCCCGATATGTAGAAAACAGCGTCAGATTTCAATAGTTTTGTCAAATTTGCATCTTTCCCAAAAATTTTTTGTACATTCATCTGGAATAATTTGCCATTTTTATTTACCATTATAAATTCAATTAAATATGATAAATACCTATAACAAAATTTGGAGTTTATCATAAAATAAAGTCAAATATAAATAAATGTATTTGTTCATTTTGTGTAGTTCATCGTTCAATGTGTCCACTGTTGGACAAGTCTAATCTCAAAACAAATCTAGCTATACAGTTCTATTTCTATAGTCATTTCCGGATATCCATGGGCGGCAATGACCAGTCGTGATTGCCTTCGGCTCATTTGTTATTCTCTTCACAAATAATATACTCACGGCTTTCAAGACTTCTTTCAGATTAGTAGTAGTTTCAGTCTTGAATTTTGGTATAGCAACATTTACTTCAACATTCGACATAGTATTTCTGATTTCGTTATTCAAAATAAATGGATCTCTTATTTTATTTATCAAGTCTTCTATACCTTCTATTGCATTAGGCAGAACAACAACTAAAGAGGATTGATCTCCAGCATAAGGTAATTCTAAAATCTTTAAACAAAATGTTACTATATTAGAATGTAGTGTTAAGGTAAAAAATAGATGGTATTCAATTCTTAGGGCAGTACGTACCTTTGCATTTAATATATTACTTTCTCCATAGTTATAGTTTTGCGTTTTATACATAAATGGGATTTCAAGTGTTCTAACGTTATTGACATGAAATGATCTACTTTTTGTTCTTCGCTCTTCAAAAGGGAATTTCCATTCGCCCTAGTAAAACAGTAACAATACTACAATAAATGTTGCCAGTTCTTGTGTTTTAATTTAATCCAGCGAGTAAATTTAATTGTGTTACTTTAAAATTGAAAGATTGCAATTTCAGTAAGATATTTTTTTATTACACTGATCAAACTATAGAAGTAGACGTTGATGATATAATCCGAATGTAAAGGGAATAATGAACAAAGTTCAAATGAGTGTTGTAGCCGATTTGGAAAAGTAAAAATTTTGAAAAATTAAAATCGTGCTATGACATAAAATATTAGGCTGGCGGTACCCAGCTGAAGGATTCAGCTGTATTTCTATTATACACCATGCTGTGTGTTCCCAGCAACCTGTTAATTATTTACAACTGTAAATATGTCTGTAACACCAGTTGGGGTCGAGGTCAAAAGGTCCGTTAGGTATATTAATCTGTTTACCAAACCACGAAGACTTCTAGGTAGCCACCAATAAAATTTATTTAGCAGATCTGACGGTGCACTTATTTACTTCATATATAGAATATAGAAGAAGTATATAGAATATTACATTATAATTTAATTATGAGTTAATTATGACAACTTACTTTGAAGTATAATGCATTGACATAAAGTCCTAATGTGCCACTATTTAATGATTCAGGTTGAACTAAATTTCTAATACGATGATTGGTTTGTCTCTCGACCTAAAATATTGTATATACAAGCATTATTTTTATTAAAAATCACACAGCGTAAGAAATTGTGTGTGTACACCACACACGATAGAAGCGAAACTTCTTCCTGATTGCGTATATAAATTTCGAGATTTCTATTACATTATGTCTATGAAATATATTATTCTTAACATAGACGAAAGATTAAATAAATATAAGGAAACAATCTTGTCTCAAACACCTGCAATTACGATGGCAAGTAACTTTGCTTAGATCAAAAGCGATTCGCTATATCGTTTTTACTACAAACTGCGAAAGAGTGGAACTCTCTGCCGGCGTCCATCTTTCCCGATTCGTATAATCTGGAATTATTCAAAAGACGGGTGAATAGGCACTTTCTAGACGAGCGTGTCACACCCTAGGCTGCATCTCGCTTTCCATCTATTTGTAATAAAAAAAAAGACATTGGGCTGTGGTCAAACGATAGCACAGAGTAGAGATTAAGGAAATACTTTTTGATACAGACCTTTCAATGGCGTTCAGTTTAAAATGCAATGAATTACAGTCGAATTTAGACCAGTGCTCGGTCACTGGGACACTGGCATATTAATAAAAGCGATCTATCAAGTCATATCCTGCCCTGAGCGTGCAGCACGACATATTTGTCGTAGTCCTATCGCACAACTGATAGTGGTGAACATACCTTGTTGACTACTCAGTATCTTTTAATTTGCATTTATTATTATTGTTATCGAAGATCGAGCTTAATGGCGTGCCATTGGAGAGGCCTATGTCCAGCAGTGGACGAGAGTAGGCTGATGATGATGATGATGATGATGATTAGGTATTGTTATATCTTCACAACATGTACCTTACAGGATAGGTATAATGCATCGAGTATTAAATTTTTCTATCCTAATAAGCCTGATGTGCTTTGTTTATATTTATTACTGTGTTCATATATGCCCGCTTGTTTCGTATTGCGTTTTAATTCGTTAGAAATAACCTCAGAAAAATGTCAAGGGGTGATTTGTACATCTTAGTGTTCTCCTTAATGTTCGCTAAGACGTATGAAGTCTGCCTACCTGCATTGGCCAGTGTGGCAGACTGTTGCCTTACCCCTTCTAATTATGAAACAAGACCCGTGTTCAATACTATACTATAAAAGGGTACTATAAAAGGGTTGATGTTGTAAGCCTTGCCATTTTCTTCAAGTCCATTTACATGTACCACTTATTGTAACGATATTAATATTTTTTCATATTAACATTAATTCTGATGAAACCTTTTATCGTTCCACTCTTGGTCTTTTCTTAGAATAAAAAGGGTTTAATATTTTACTGTCGATTAATATTGTGTCTTTATATTTTTATGCAGTGCTGTTCTCAAAATAAAGATTCACTTATATTTCATTTCTTCCTAACACCGACACAGACTTTTGTGATAAATCAACGTCAGTGCGTATGTCTTATATGAAATTGGACGTAGATTATCAGAAACTGCAGTGCGCACAGACCCGCAAATTGCAATGCATATAAAACACAAAATGTGTTATTCTTCTTATAATATCTCTCAATGGATATTTCTCTTGCATGCTTAAAAACTTTCTAGAAGCCGGTGGTATCTTTTGTATCTATATATAAATGTGTATATATTTATTTTCTTGCGAGCACTGGCTTTTAACGTTAATGGTTTTACTGGGAGGTGTTTTCTAATCTGTGGAGATTGTATCTTTTAATAAATATGAGTGAGAATCTCGAAGCTGAAATTCAGGTCATATTTTAAAAGAATTTTTCTCGAGATTAAAAATAAGAGTAGTACAAGTAAGTATACAACGGCGTGCTGTGAATACATTTCACTGGGTTTCTTAATAATTTATATCTATATTTATTATTATTATAACGTCACTCCAGGTTCTTTAGGAGGTAGGCGGAGAGTACCGAGAGCCAAATATGTACATGTATCCATACAGACATTAATTTATTTTTAATTTAATATTGCAAGTATCAAGTAATTGGTAGGCATACTGTGGGGCGTCCGCGGCCCGTCGTTGGACCGATGATCTTAACAAGGCGGGTGGTAGTGGCTGGATGAGTTCTGCGACGGATCACGTGTCGTGGCGCACTTTAGGAAAGGCCTATGTCCAGCAGTGGAACGGGAGAGGTTGACATGATGATGATGAAAGAAAGTCAGTGCTTCTTATATTTTCACTTCAAAATAGCTGCGCCGATTTGAATTAATAGATATTAATATGGAAATAGTTCGAAATCTTTGAAATGACAAGCTACTTAGACAATGTGTCGATATTAATTCCAACTAAAATGATGTGTGGCAATAGGATTTCAAGCCAATCCGCGTAATAGGAGGGTGAAAACAAACCTCTGGGCTAATACTTTTAATTAAAGCTAGATAGGATTTTTATTGCAGATATTTTCCAACATTTTCTGTTAAAAAACCGCGATATAGAACTTAAAAACTGAAATCAAGTCGTTTTACGAAAATCGATTATGAAAACTGATTTAGGGCAAAAACACTGGCAAGTACTTCATAGAGTTAAGACTCTAAATGTTGAGGTTTATCTACATCAGCCTGTCTCAGCCTACTGCTAGACATGGGTCTAAGGGGGTTTTGGTTACAATCCCACCCTGGGCTTGCGTACGGGATCAGACTTATGACTGTCATTGACAGTGTTCGGCGTACACCGCAGAGAGGCCGCGGATTAACTGCAAAAACTGAACAATCTGGCAACATTCCCGGCACTATGAATGTCAAATGCCTTTTAGCGCGCGCTTTTATTTAGAGTCACGTTATATTTCGTGTTGCGCCACTACGTTATGTAACGTGACGTAACGTTTTGAACTAGACTTTTTGGCGACTTTACTATACTAGACATTGTCATAGACGGAGGGTAGTATACTGAAATTTCTGATCTCTGTTCGGTTGGAGATACGGAAATGCCTCTCTAAATTTCCACAATTTTCTCAAGCAGCCATAACGTAAACATATTTTTCTCGTAGGAGCTCATTCATCAACTCCATTCAATCGTCAATCTTTCTCTATTTTTAATTTTAGCTTTTCCAATACCTTTCCATTCAGCCAGGCATTTCTAACTGGATAATGTATTAGTTGTCTATTTTCACTCTGATTGGTATGTTAGTGTAGTCGAGATTTACGTGTATAATTAACTCTAAGGAAAGCACCTTAAAGACCTTACTAAAAAGTTTTCTATATAGTCCTTGAAGGTGTGTAAACCTTATCAATTTGTAGCTCAGCGTTGTATACCATGGTTTTTTATTATAACGAAATCCGTGTCTTACTGTACAACGATAAAAGGGCTAATGGTCATTTATTAATGTTGTTGTGATGTCATTTAATTTGTTAGTTTTTTTACTCCATTAATCGAAATGGGAGCTATTTATTTTATTTTTCTAATATATAGTACTTAATAGGGTTATCCCCTATTCTATGGTGCGGTGAAACGTGCGAGTGGACTACATTCCTTTGCCTAACCATTCTCGAAATATAGGCGTGATGTTTATTAGGAACTATTTATTAGATGATTCGAAAAGCTCTAAGTAGCCGAACAAGCACAGTTTCTCACCTCCACTTCCGGCGCTAAACCGTCGGTTTGCCGCGCCGCTTCGCGATCACCGATACATTAACACTAATTAGGGCTTAATTGGAGTTCCCGCAGGATGGACGAACGTCAAGCGATTAACGATGTATCCCTGACTCACCGGTCTAATAATATATGAGTCTTGTGTAGGTACCTACCTGTAACTAGGGTTGTCAATTAATTTACAATAACTAACTCTTATGTAAAGCTTGAGATAAAATTAATACGTACTTTTCCTTAATACTGTCTTTATCATTGGGAAATACCTCATGTGACATATTACAAAAATATGCAGGAGGGATTCGATTTCAACGGGATTTGAATTCAACTTATAATACATTTGTGATATAATACATATGGTGTAACATGCATATACAAATCATCATCGTCAGCCTCTAAATGTGCAAAATAACCAAACGCCGCCATCATATACACATGAAACACCATAATAGTGTACATATGTGTGTGATATATGTACTCGTAAATGTATACATATAGGAAATCCAGATGCGATCAAAAGACAGTATGGTGTGGCGATAGTTCAGCCTGCGGCTGTAGGTGAAGACATCTTGAACTGTAGAGAGAGTGAAAGTGGTATAAAATTCTGTGCACAGCTCTTCAAGTAATAAGCAAATACATATTATATGGGCACACATAGGCGCTGCACACCTTTAATATATTTATCCGTTGGGTGGTCGTACTTGTGGTATGTAAAAGTGATACAGTACTGACTAGATTAACAAGAATGTCCCAGCCGTTTATTATTTGAATGTAACTAATGTCAATAATTCTATATTAAAAAAGAGTACATTCTAAAAAAAAATATTAATATTATCTTGCGTGGAAGATTACAATCTTGAGCCTAATCTTGTTACTATGAGAGAATATCCTTGTGACCTTTCAAATGAACCTAGCAGCAGAATAAGAAGGGAGTAACTCTAAAAATGAAACTAACTAAGAGGAGAGTGACTATAGAGGAAGTATGTAACTGCGAATTATAACGCCATCAGTAAAGACAATATTCTAGTAAGAGCCACTGTCATCATTCGAAGCTTAGGATAAATATGCTATATGCCAAGAAATATTAAAAATATATTAAGTATTTCTTGAAGTATTAAATTTAATATTTAAATGTGAATTTGTTATTTCCAAATAACAATAGTCGATCCGGGCTTCCGGTGTCGTCACGGTCGTCGGTGTGGAATTTTGTGATATAAAAATGAAATATTAAGTACAATAGTTTGGAATATCTCAAGAGAGTTATAAATTATAAGTTGTAAGACGTGTTAATAAACAATTAAAATAAATAGAGAATAAATAATAAAAGTGAATAAATCAACATCGGATAAACATTTAAATAATAAAGACATTTATTAATATTTGTCTCACAAAATTCTTTCGCTGCGTTTTAAACGAAATATTTTCCTGTGTCTATATATTAAAATGTGAAGAGATACCTGTGTATCTCTTTTGAGCTCTTTTTAAGAGTATTACGCTTATGGAGAAGTTTAATGTTTGGTATAGTTCAAGTTTATATACAGACGGAGGAAAAAGCTAAAACTTTTGTATCGGGTGGTTTTAAAAAATCATTGTTTAATTTTATACTGGTAATGTCAAACACATGATATATATTTAAACTTAGAACGCACAAATTTAAAAAGTTATCGCATGGAACTGTTTGCTGGACTGGACTCATACTAATGTGTACTAACCGGTTTAATGATATAATTTCAACAGCCCTGTCATCAATTTATCAATATTAATGTTGTTAACAAATTACCTGAACTGTATTAACACCAATAGTAACTTTCACTAACTTGACGCTAACAGTAACTTAGCACTAACATTAAGTTAACGCTTTCCTGCAATACAATTCGCGGTTTACTCCAGATGTATAATGTCGCTTGTAATTACTTGCAACTACTACTAAAAATTTGGCCGAATTACGACTATTGACAATCACTAGTACTGAAAAATGAGGGACGTCCCAAAATTGTATATAGAACGGTATCGTAGTTGAGATATCCCGAGAGATATTCAGGGAGTCTTAATTTATGTGGCGTTGTACTAGAATATTTGAGCAGGTCTGACATAACGTCTGTTTAATTGCCTAGTTGCTGACAGTTTAATAGGTCTACGCGGGTTTGTTTAATCTAGGCTTACAAATTCTTCGAAGGTCCGTGTTTTCAATTCTAGAATACAATAATGCCGTTTCTTCGACTTCTATCTTTATATATATATCTCATATATTTTTCAGGAGATAATAAATGTATAAAAAGAGATAGGGAGAACGAAAGGCTTTCCCTAATCTAACTATAATAGACATATATAGACGTAACTTACTTACATACAGACACATACAAAAATATTGTTTCTAAATATATTATGTACATTTGACTATTAGCAAAGGAGGGACGTTGATTGATTGATTCATTCATCCATTATCAGTCTACTCCCGTCCACTGCTGGACATAGGCCTCTCCAATAGCACACCATTGAGCTCGATTTTTTATCAATATCTCACTTTTACGTTCATAGTGTAGAGAAATATGACACCACTCAGTGTGACACCGTCATGGCTCTGATTTTCTAAGAGTCCTTACCTGAGTGATTTACGAAACTCCATTTGCTTTCTTTTTTCACGTAAGAGAATCACGATATTACTGCGCCGAATGAGAAATATTATCTATACAATTTAGCAAGCTTTGATATTCAT
>DWDT01003568.1:0-12139 GCA_018245595.1 Microceris scylla | reverse complement strand
TTACAAAAATCTAATAGCACCCGACCCGGGAGTTGAACCTAGGACCTCCTGATCGGCAGTCGAGCTTGCAACCATTCAACCAGCGAGACAGTCAATAACAATGATTAGTGTCCTACCGAAACAGATGTTTCAGCCGAAACCGATACCGAACTTTCGGCCTCTCTCGCAGGTTGAGTCGAAACCGAAACCGAAACTTATTAAATGTACTTAAAATTTCTATTGCATACTGAAATCAAGTGTATTTTAAATTTTGCATGACACAATATAATGCGAAGCAGTTTGTTTTACGATCTTAAAATTTTTTTACATATTTATTTGCTTAATTATTTTTATACTGAAAGTTAAATTGAATTAAATGAAATAAAAAAAACAATCATTAAAGTACGTAACAAATAGGTATATCTGAATTTTTTTATGTCACGAACAGTGGTCGAAATTGCGGAGCATTTCTGGGCGTTTTTATAAACATGGATGTGCCGTTTATGGCAAACGTAGCGTAAGACGCCCTCCAGTTAGGTGGAGTGACGATATACGCAACGTGGCTGGCAGCGGTTGGATGCGAAGAGCTGAATATCGAGCTCAGTGGCGTGCCATTAGAGAGGCCTATGTCCAGCAGTGGACGATGACAGGCTGATGATGATGATGATATGCCATTTGTCCCACATTTATAAAATTCGGATCATTAATTTTGTATTCATATTATAGTTTATTGCAAATGAAAAACAAATTCATGTTTTTTTTATTAAGTCATCACGCCCGACAAACTCGAAAGAACGGGGCGGGATGACTGACTAGGTTATTTATTCGTACGAACTACGAGTACCTATATCTACACGTTCCCAGATCGTTGAATAAAATTAACTAAATAAAGGTCACACACAGTAAAATTAGCATCAACAGAAATACCAAATCACTTATGTGCAAAACATAACCTTAACTCAATGCGCTTACAGCGATGAACGGCTACCAACTTTCGGCGCGGCCGAAACACTCGCCCATTTTCTGGCCGAAACCGAAACTAAGGCCGAAAATAGATTTTTTGGCCGAACCTGGTTGAAACCGAAACCGAACTTACGATCACTAATAATAATAGTATTACTCCTCGCCAATAGATATCAGGAGGAGTCATATTTTACAGTTTTATATTTAATTTGCGGAATCTCGGAAACTGCTTCAACTATTTTCATGAAATTCAGAGTGCAGGTGAAGTGATTTCGGAGACGATAAATCGATCTTGGCAGGTTTCATTTTTAGAAAACGTCGTTTTATCCGTGTTTTCAGGCAATGAAAAACTGCTACAATATTTTTAAAATACGAAGGTAAATTTCGCCACCATGTATAAGGTTATAATAGCTCAGGTGGGAAATCGGGCGGTCACAGACCCCGGTTCGAGTCCAGATGTCTTCAATCCGACTATTTTTTCTTTTTTTTCAAGTTCGTTCTTTTGTGAGAAAAACTATTATTGGGAGCCCTTTATCAACGCATCTAATTCGTACCGAAAAAAAATCAAAAAATGCCGAGCTAGGCTCGGTCATCCAGGTACTATGTATTTAATCTGTCGCACATTTCTTTAGCGGAGACGATCGTGTTTCGTATCTGGACTGGTGTTTGTTCCGATGTTCTTGTCTTCTTCATTGCCGCGTGAGGCCATGGACAATGTTCGCCGACATAGTGGGACGCCGAGTATGAAAATCCATGTGTAATTCGTTTATTCGAAATTTATACATGTGTAGAAAATAGTACAAGGATACATCAAACTACCTACCCACATTACCTTTCTTCATTTATCATTATTTTTTTACCCTACTTTTTCCTACACTATGTACTTCAACACTTCAACGTAGCAGTAAAATTCATAAAAAATAAAAAAGTCATGCAAGTTTCATTCGCCGCTTAGTTGATTGTTCGCTTTATATGTCGCTACATGTTACGGGACATCCAGAAATTCTAAAGTTGTCACGCCTAGAAAGAAAATAAAAGTCTATAGTGAAGTGTGATAAAGAGCTTATTTGCACTCATCTCGTCATAATCTGGCAATGCGAAAAAATGGCATCATATATCAAGTCCATTTATACAAGTAGGTGTTTCTAGGCGATTCTAGTTCCTAGAGTAGACACCCGCTGATATTTCAGCATCATATTTACACTGTGGATATAAAGTAACATTACTTTGACCGCGTTGAATGTACGATGAGCGTCAAAGTGAATGTTCTTCAATGAACACCTATCTACATGACAATTATCGAAATAATGTTGATCGGCCACCAGTGATAGCCGTCAAAATTCGTATTAAAACATAAAAAATCAAAGGTTTGTTCACAGTTAACCAGTAACGGAACAAGTAACATCCCAAAAAGACCATAGAAATGGTTGCTTAAACACGCCAGATAATATGTATATCAAGCAGACTTTTATTAAAATGTGCGCTTATCTGACGAACAAATATGGAACAACGGAATGTCCTGAAATTTGGCAGTGTCAGTGTTATGGATGGCCCCGTATTTTGTATGAGTCCTTGTCACTGTTGTTGTGTATGAGTAAATTAAGCGATTCACATTTTGATGTGTAGGTATGTGTGGGTGAACTGCGATGACATGTAGTATAATGAATATCTTGTGTGCAGGTAACCTGAAGTTCCAGGCACCGACAGAGTCCAGTTCGGACGAAGAGCCGCCCACGCCGCCGGCGCGCGATTCCTCGCCTCTCGCTTCGTCGGCTGATGACGAGGACGACGAGCCGTCTGCGGCCACAGTGGCCGACGTGTGAGTCTTATTCTTCTTTAATATTTCTTTTCTTTGCCCTTCAATATTCAAAGCCACTTGTTCTTTCAATCAAGTATTAGGTATGTACATATCTGTGCCGTATCGGGAAAGTGCGGTCTTTGTTGAGTAGGTCTCGAATAGATCAAAGTTAAGTGGACAAATAAATTCGTAGTCGCAAATGTGTAGGATTCACAACAAGTTCTTATTTTTTATATTTTATCGGTTATTGATGTAATAATAAACACAAAATCAAATAATATTAGATTTTTCACCAATTCTATAAATTCGACTGGCTGACTTTCTGAGAAGGGGTTCTGGGTTTCATTACTTGGTCGGACAAAGTATAATTGGGTTTTTTAAAATTGAAATTCCTAGTAATATGTTACATCTACAGCATTAGACGCATCCTCTATTCCATGGAGCGTAGAATGTAACTTGTAGAAAATGGGAGTGCTACACTCCTCTGTAAGTACATTGCTACACTGCGCTATTCTCTCTGCTCTTCCCCGTTCGGGTAAGTATGGGCGGGAAGTTACATAAGTTTTCGTTATAGTAATAGGACTGCAAGTGTACTAAGGTGCGAAGGTGCCAATGTGTGCGTGTGGTGTCGCAGATCGAGCGGCGAAGTCGCGGGCACGAGCGGCGAGTCGCTGCGGCGGCGGCGCGCGCGCGACCTGGCCGACCGCGTGTCCGCCATGAAGCGGCGCGCGCGCGACGCCGAGAAGTGGCACGCGCTCAAGAGGTCTCTATACAAGCCCCTCACCATCACCTTCGGCTTTCTCATAGCCGGCATTGTCATCTACTCATACGTGAAACACTAACTCCAACATCGACTCACTCGCATGCGGCGCCAGCGTCACCGGCGCCTGCCACCTGCACCGTGTAACGATAATACCGATAGTAGTGATATGATCTGGTTATGGAAACTTCGATATCTCCCGCCACCGCTAGAGAGCGGGTGGTGTTGGGTTGTCGGCACCCGTGTGGCTGGATAGAATGGACATGTAATAACAATATCGCTTAGATTAGTATATGTTGCACCGCCGATACATACGAGGCACTAAATGTTCGTAACAAATTCTAAATGGCGACGGTTTCTTACGAACGGGAAACCGTGATGGTGACTATATATATATATATATATATATATTTACTTATCATTGTCATTATTATTTCTATTATACAGCGAATTATACTAAGAATATTAGTGTCTTGACGAAGTTTTTATGGTCATAGCGTATCACCTGTTTGTACAACGTCTTTTTATACTAGTACCTACTCATATTTTATACAGGAATCGAGAACTTTGAAATACATACTTTGTGATGATGTTTTTAATCCAATCTTATGACTTATATAGGCATGATAATGTTAAACCATAATATGGAAAATTGGTAGTATAGTATATTATTATTATTATACATGCATTACATCTGTGGAAGTTATTTAGTAAACAATCAATATTTAGGAGTACACCTAAAGTTCAATCTTATAACTATGTGTTATTACAATACTGTTCATACGTGAAACAACTGTACACACGCACCTACATACTACATTCTATCCAACATTAGACGTCATCCCGACATTACGTCACATGAATTTCATGGTTTACCCCTTCCCCCTCTGACATGACGTCGTATATTTGACACCTAAAGTCTAAATATATAGTAATATTTTAAACATTTTTATTTACAGTAAAAGTTAAACGTTTTTATTAAAACGTCAGAATTTTCATGTGACGTCACAAGTCCACAGATCCCTCATCTCTTTTCATTCATTGCCATACTTCGTTGGTCCCCTCCCTATCACGTGACGTAATTCATGGTTGCCTCCTTTCAAAAGCGCTAATAATTTCTGTGGCCTATCATAATCACAGGGACGATCATAATTATATGGAAGGCATGTGAAAACGCGATAAAAGACACTCAATATACAATTCGATGATAATTTAGATGGTTTTGTTTTATTACTTAAGTACTTGTAGCAAACAATATATATCATTATTCTAATACCAGTGGTGAGCCGCGACCGGTGCGAACTGGTTGCAAGTGAATTTTATTTATATTAATGTTCCTCTAATTAACTTTGTAGGTAATTGTTCATAGTATGTGTGATTTCATACGTACTACGTGGCCCCGTCGGGCGTGGGCGCTCCGAGCGCTTATATACATACAAATATAATGTTATGTACGTAACAACTAATCTCATAAGCGGATACATTTCTAACCACTTCCGTAAAAAAACGTTCAGGTTAATCTTGTAACACGCGATGTATGAACAATAATACGTTATAAAAACCAATGGTAATTTCTAGAAGGTAGACATTATTATCGATCGAAACTATATTAACGCTTACACGCAATAATAATAATAATAATAATAATATAATAGAAATATATAAAATATCGATATATATTTGATGTGTACTATTTTTGCAATTTTTTAAACAAAACGGATAACGTTTCTCCCGAAGATCTTGTACAGGTGTGTAGTGGTAATATTTTCTACCCATCATCAGATTGATAAACAATAATTGTTAGTAGACAGTACTTGCCGCTTAGTGTGCAAGTACATAGCCCCCGACTGCCCGCTATGTTCTAAACTAGCTCGCTAAATACTAGTTATAGGCGCGAGTTCGACAACTGCGAACTCCTTTCTACAGTGGAAAATTTTATTTTTTAATACATTTATTTTCGTAATTATAAAAGCAATGCTTACGTGTACGTATATTGCAATGAATATCTATACAATTATATGTAAAGTAATTTAACTGACAAGCATAATCTGTCCCACTTCTTATGATATTGTGGTTTTTTTTTTCTAATTAACTATTATCAATGGTAAGTATTTGACATACGATTGTGTGCGATCATCGAGAACAATATCAATTTAATATCATAACGTAATTATCGGTCAATTCGTTAAATTTAGGTATGTGTGTTTGTCTAAATTTTATTAATGGTAACAATCTATTGTGGGTGTCTCGTGAGGTTCATATCAGTAAGCGTAATATTATATCAGTTTTTTCATTTGTCACTATTATTCGCATGCATCCATGCGAAGACGCGCGGCGCTGTGTTACATGAAGTGTTTAGTAAATTACCATTCGGAAACAAGCGGAATTTATTACGCCTTTGTCTCTACATAAAGTTAACATGAAAGTTATCTGTGACCGCTACCTGTGTTATTCAATTGATGATTGACGCCACTCCGGTACGTGCTGGCTCTCGCGGCCTTACGGACTTGGCAGTGATGGTAGTGGACACAGCACTCGAAAATGGAAAAACGCAATAATATTTCCGTTTAACAATTAATTAATTTAAACCGATTAAACGTGGGTGTGTACTACACCCCTCTCCGTGTCTGTTCGGATAACATAGGCGCGATGTTAGTTTTTTTTTACTATTAAATGTAGAATTATAACAAATTATTTAAGTATATATAAAATAACAGTAGTCTACTCTTAGCGGAAACAACTGATAAACGTAAATGATCAGTTCGCAGACCCTTGTGACTAACAATATGTCGAGGAGAAATCGTTTTGGAATTCCTATTTGGCTGTTATATAAAAAATTATAATAATATTTAACGAATATTCTAAATACCTAGAATTAATATTAACAAGGGGTCTCCACGACCTCATAATTTTCTTTGGGGATAATGAGACATTGCAGGTTTGCAGTATACATGAAGGGTATGTATCCTGCAAAGCAAAAGTACTAGATATTAGTACCAGTGGTCTTCGTGAAAAACGCCCCTGAAGTTTCACGTGCACCTTACAGCTGAGTTTTCTCACCGCAGCAGGCGGCGCGATGGGCGAGTGGATAGCGGGTGTGGTTACCGGGCGGGCACCCAGGGATCGATCCCACGTGTACCTTTTATTATTCCAATATTTTGGCGATTAATGCTTAGAAATAGTAAATAAAATATATTATCAATTAAATCATGGTTTTTTTTTATTGGAAAGACAGTTGGATCTGATAAAAATGTAACTTATTGATAAAATTAATATTTTATTTTCAAAATGAATAAAAAAATATTTTTAATGAAGATACGTTTTAATTGTTATTACCTACTATGATTTAAATATTCATTGTACATTTGGGGGACCTCTTTCTACCTGGCAGTGTGTACCTAAGGTCCTTTTGTATACACTCCAACTGTCATGAATTTTCGTAATACTACCTGTCAAAGTACTATATACATAAACTTACCTGTCCTACTCCCATATCTGTAACGGTCGAATTAACGTATATTTACGATTTCTACGGAGAGAAATTAAAATCTCCATAACGAAATCACGAAAATAACGCTCCAATCTCTACGGCGGTCAAGAATAGACTGACACGTTAGTTAGACGACTGGAGATTAAATAATAAGAACAGCAGGTAGAAAATTCGGAAATAAAATATTAATTTTAACAATAAGTCACATTTTCATCAGGTCCAACTGTCTTTTCATTAAAAAAAATCATGATTTAATTGATAATACATTTAATTTAGCATTTGTAATATACCCTTCAGGTATACTACAAACCTGCAGTCTCATCCCCAAATAAAATGATGAGATCGTGCAGTCCTCTTGTAAGATTGGGGTTGTAACATTGAACAGCGGTTTATTATTTCAGGTTAAAATCGGAGGCAAACCCTAAAACTGACACTTGTGAAGACTAAGGAGTAAATTTTAAATCGAAATGACGTTAAAAGCTTAGAACGGGTTGCTGTCGTTAAACATATCTTTGTTAGCATATTTTTTAAAATTAGAAATCATCGAAATTCATTACGACCACTTCAAAACTGTAACGGGCAGGTAATAGGTGACAACAAGCCGCCATATGTATACATTGTATTGTATCTTATCATTTATTTTTACACACCAGAAACACCAATGTAAGTGTGATGACGAAATGAGTAAACTTAATATCAATGTAATCATTCTATGTGTAATATTGCTCGTATAGTCCATGTGCATCCGTCCTGCTTTGAGACGCCATTTATTAATCGAAGGTTCTACAAACACCGTTAATAAAATCTTTGATAATCGCGTGGAGTTACGCGACTGGGCGGTACTGGCAGCTCTCGGCCAAGATACGTCGGGGCTGCTCGTGGGACGCCACGTGTGCTTTACCGCTCGGTTGTAAAACGTCCATTCACTGATGCAGTTTATCCTGTAAAATGCGGGTGCTCGTACCCCCTAAGAAGGCCTAGAATGCCGGGTGAACATAGCCGGTGCAACACCGCGGCAATGTACCCGTGCAGAACATGTTTGTAGAGCTTACGAAAGTACGGTAAGTGTACTGTGAACATGGATTATAGCGACTAATGATGTTGCATTAATGTAAGATGTGATTATATCACGCCGTTCTATAGAGCGCAGCTAGCTTGCCGTGCACCACGTATATTTTATATATTTCGTGTATGTGATGTTAAATGTTGCTTGTAGCATGTGAATGTCTGTTTCATTTAGCCATCGATACATTCGTACCGCGAGTCCGCGGCGGCGGCGTGCGCGCACGTCGCTTATGAGGATTTTGTTTCCCAAACTGTCGTATTCCACTTCTGACTGTTAAAAATATTAATAAAATCCGACTTGTATATAAATTTGTAATAGTTGTATTAACATGTAAGTCCTAGATATTTATTTAGACATACTTAACATAGACAAATATTTTTTTGTTTTTTGTTTTAATACGAATTACGATATTTTCAATGGGGAAAATTGCCTTTATTTATTTTTTATCGATACGATTATCTGTTTAGAGGTTTAACTAGCAGTCGCTTTCAAATAAATAGGTACTTTGAACGTGTACTATGTATATAATGAAACTGATTTGTGTATTAAAACCTTCAAAATGTATATGTATAAATAAAGAAATGTATATGTGTACACATATATGTATAAATTATATTGACTTATAACGAATACAATATAAATAGGTGCGAACGCAAAGATAATATATTTAAACTCGTTTTAAGTAGAACTCACATTTCCGGTACTTCTAATGCCGTACCCACTCCTCATTAACATTATATGCTTTTGTACCTTCAGTTTATTTATATCAGAACAATTACTAATAATATATTCAAGTTCAAAGAGGTCACAGCATTTGGATCCTTAGATATATCCTTTGTATTCATCGAATATTTTTCGGTGATGTTCCGATATAAATAGATCGTAATTGTCATTGTGTTTTTTACTGCGTAGATAGCAGATAAGATTCATGTACAAAAACTATTTTGACTTTACAATGAGTTGACTTTTAAAATGTTTGTACAAAGAACATCTAAACCGATTGTGAAAGAAACATCTAAACCGATTGTGAAATATTATTCTTATAATATTAGTTAAATACACAAACATGTAGGCACGAGAACACCGACGGCTATACACATGGCATCGTTATACACATGGCTTTAGGGTATTTAACTATTTCGTACGAAAAGCTTACTTTGAATTTCCTCACAGTTCAAACTAACTTCGTATTAAGTTCAAATGATCGTATTAAATTTTATATGATTAGCGGTTCAGTCGAAAATGTCTAACAGAGTGAGTCGCTATATCTTACGTGTTCCTGTATAGTACACGGAGACACGTAAGATATCTGAAACCGTACAATATTATGCATTGACATTGTTTAAATGTTTCGGCCAGTTTTCTCATTCAAAACTGAATCTTAAATTTTTTATCAATTTCCAAACAACATTCCTATAAGATTTTGCAAATTTAACTATAACTTTCTTTGAATAAAATCAATCGTATAGGTTAAAATTAAATTCGTTTTTAACGTTTTAAATATTCACGTGGGTTATTTTTACCCGTGATTATTTTACGTGACGCATTGGATTTTTAGTGAATATATTTAATTAGGATATATATGTGACATAGAACAATTATATATACATACAATATTTGACAAATGGATCGACGCATCTTGCCAAACTAATCATAGCATATGACTTTTTCCTAGAACACTGCAGCAGTAAAATGACTAAAGAGCTATTTTCTCCAGTGAAGGTATATTATATATTATAGCGAATAGCCGTACTTTTCAGTGTCTGACACGAATATTTCAAATGCCGAAAATTGTAATGATTACTTTCGGCGGCGCGGCACGGTATGTTGTGGTTCGGCTCGTCCTATAAAGAAACTGGGAAGAATCAAAACCGTAATCCATGTGAACGGAACCGTGGGCAGCAGGCCATCATATATGTATACAAATGTATACGTTTTTATTACGCGTGGGTCATAGTAAATTGTCTATGTATATTCTGTGAATTTGAGCTTTAGGGTGTAGATAATGTTTCGTTATATAAAATACCTAACTTACTGTCAGTTATTGTTTAGCTATACAAGTAATCTCAAATTGATATATTTAGTTGTTGTCGATGACCGATGAAACTGACTTTGCCACATTTACTATCATGATGCATGAGAACAGTCTACTTTACACTCATTTAACTTTTAATCTTATTTTTCTTTACATATTAGAAATACTTCGGTTATACCTACTTTGATCGCACGTTAACGCAAAGTTAAAAAATATATATATTATGATTCTATTTTGACAATTTCTGGTAACACTGGATTTCGCTGCGTAACAACATGCATACTAGTGAGTAAGAATTAATTATATATGCATTATTTATCAACGTCGTGTCCCATTTAGAGCGAGCAGCGATTAGCGAATTCGTGTAGGCAAGTAGAGGTTTTATCGATTCATTAAGAAGATAGTGTCATATATTTATGTGTATGTGTCTCATTTCCATTGGATTTCTGAAGGTGTTTCTATATACGTAGCTATTAGGGAATTACACGTTAGGCTTATTCCTGTGTCACGGTGAGGAGCTTGATGTTCATATAATCACAATCACGTGAATTACGCCGCCCGCGTGTTTAGTAGCGCGGAGGGATCACCTCCGTATTTTATCCAGTTTATTTATATTCAGCATTCTGTTCATCAACATCATCGTCATCATCATGATAATTCTAATAATATTTTTTTTGTTTCTAATAATAATAACTTTAAACCTAATCATTTATATACGAGTAATAATATTTATCTCGATGTATACAGCCATCTCTTTGCTCGGCGTTGATATATTAGTGCAAAGAAATACTTCGTACGCGTAGTTCGGACGTGACAGTGTTTTAACGCTAATATATCAACGTCTCCGACTGAAACTAAATCAATGTGCAATACGGACGGTTTGTGTAGCAAAGTGTGGCTATATAAATCTCGCTATCGATTATTAGATGTAATTTACTTTGTAAAGTGACATTTATTGCGTAGTATGTCTTCGATAGTTATCTATGTGTATCAGCATCACTTTCATCTTTAGTTGGATCTATCCGCTAAAACTTCGTCGCTCTACTACGTACTTTATCAAGCATTTATACATTTTAAATACTAGATATGATTAACTTTTATGTACTTTCTTTAGTCTATTCTATGTCTATGTAGTAACATAGATACTATGTAATTGTAGTTTTCATTACTTGATACATTTGGTGTATGTACATTAATGTTTAGAAAAAATTTAGATTCGTTTATGTTGTAGTAAGGTTTATATTGCACCATATTATATAAGTATGCGTACACGAATATCATGTAATCCAACCATGAGTAAAGTAATAAAGATGTTTTCATTACTACACATTTCATATTTATTTTTGAGAGCCTCTTCAGGAGTATCCAAGTCGTTATGCCAGTTTTATCAATAGAAAATCTATTATCTCCCCATCCATCACATGACATCGCTCCTCTATTCAACTTGACATATGACGTCAACTATGAAAAACAGATGTACTATTTATATTTTCAATTGGGTGTCATGGTGTGTTCTATACAAAATTTAAATTTGGTAAAAATTTGATTATCGAACTGTAAAAAACTGTGTACTTCGTATGCTTAAATATTTTCACGCCTATTTCCTATATGGGTGGACACAATTAAGAATTTTAATCTTGTACGGGCCTGGAACAATTCGTAAAAAAATAGAAGAATAAAAGTAGAGTTTAATATGATATTGTCTGGTAACTTCCACACCAACTCCGTTCCTTAAATAGTTTTAGAAGCCCTCTAGAACACAGGAAATTGTGTATTTTAAATGAAGTACTTTGGTGTCAAATGTCTTCCTTATGCTGTTGAACAATGACTTGCGTCATCCTCGGAGGAGCCGCGGGCTGCGGGAGATGGTTACGTGCGCACAAGGTAATTTTAAAGAAAAATAAGTAGGTATATGAATAGACAAGGGTGCACGACGACAATTATGATTTTGAATGGATGAAATGATGACAGAATGCTACTTTAGAATCTGGAAAGAATAACGGGAATAAGTATATGACTTTTCATAATTAGAATGATTATTTTCAAGC
>DWDT01003567.1:0-12140 GCA_018245595.1 Microceris scylla | reverse complement strand
TCACTGCGCACGCACCACATTCCTTACTTCTCGCCCGCCTTATGTACCTCGCGATATTTAAGCACCGAGCCTACTTTTAAGTTATCATTTATTATACACGAGAAATAGCCGACGGCGGCCACGTGACCGCTCCCTCCTGTGGACGTCTACAACCGACTTTAAACGAGACACGTAACTTTATGGATGTGCTAGAGCAAGTAAAATATAGAACAAAAATTATTTAAATTTGAAACTTGTACTGCGCTAACAGTTAATACCGCTTGCCTTAAAACTTTGGACGTGTCTACAATATCCCTTAATATACTTCGGAGTTGACTTTTACAACTTTAATATAAAATTTTGATGGTCGTAGCATTAAGTTACGTAAAATTTCCTCCCATTTTCACATTTATGTTTTATTAGTAATAATAAATATGTATCATCAGTATGCATTCATGAAAAGTACCTACAAGTTACAAGTCAATATAATGTTTTAAACAACTTTGATTAAAATAAATCAAACAGTTTATTATATAATAGACGTTACAATTTTTCCAATTAAAATGGAAAATACATTCAACTAACGTTTTATGAACACAGTTGAAGTGAACTTACCGACCAGTGTAGGCTGCGGCTCCTCACTATTGGCCAGTGGCTCTTCCAGCAGCGACAAGATGGTGTTGCCATCCGCGATGTAATGCCGCAGCCGACCGTGGCCAAGCGCGGCCAGCCAGCGTTCGTCCAGCCTGCACCATGACCCTGTACTCGTGCCCGCCTGCTCACGAACAACGAATTATTGCATCTGTGCCCATAACTTTAACAGCACTTTTAAGCATAATCTTACAACAGTGAAAACTTTTCCTGATGAAATTATTTCAATGAAAACAGGCGACACGTTGATATAACATACAAATACAATTTCAATACAAGTACAAATTTCTTCCACACAACGTAACTGGTGAAAGGCTGGAGTCATATTACCCTGCTTTGGCTCATATCTTCGAGAAGATAGCGGAGTGATTTTTTTTTTAAATTTTAATACCTGTTCCAAAATCAACATGAGCAGTGATTCGGCAGCGTCTCTAACTCTCATGGACACTGGTTTCAACTCCTTCTCATCTTTCATCATTGGAGGCTCTCCAGGTTTACCTAAAAAGTTGTTTCTTATTATACATAAGTATACTATAATAAGGAACGATAGGAAATATGTTACAAAACAAGAAATACTTAGTCAATCTAAGTTTATGTTCTTTGTATAAATAACTACACATCGTCATGAATCAAAAAGTACTAGTAAATGCACTAGGAACTTAAACGTAGGAGTTTAAAAAATAATGCTTAACACACACAAACCCTTTCATGAATTTATTATAGATGTACGTGTTGAAATATGCTCAGATTTACAAGAGCTAGAATAGTTAAATTATATTCAATTCGTCTGATCGAGCAGTCAGAAGCTAGAAGTGACAAGTCGAGGACAGGGCGCGAAGGCGTTCATTGTGGAAGGCCTACGTTCAGCAGTGGACAAAGATAGGCTGATGTTGTGTGATGTGAGCAATTGTGATTCCCGGTAGCACACACGAGATAGGTAAGGGGCGGGTACCGTGGCTCTTGGTGCCGGAGATGCCGAGCTCGACGACCTCCATGAGCGCGGCGAGGCAGTCGGCGTCGGCCAGCAGCGGCGGGCACAGCCAGGCCGCCAGGCACGTGTAGGCCGCCACCACGCACGAGTGCAGGTCGCGCGAGTGCGCCTGCGGCGGCCGCCCGCACTGCACCGAGATGTAGTCGCAGATCCAGCGCACGGCGCGCTTGCGCTCCACCGCCTCTGCGCACACACTCCGCTGCCTACCGCGTACCCCCACCACGCACCCCCAACTCGCTGTCCTCCGGCGAGATGGGCGGTGCTACGTGCTATTCCACGTAAACTACTGATATCAACTACTGATTCGAATCACTGCATAACTCTGAGTGTTACAAAACTATATTAAAACCACCTTGTTCGTATTTGCCAAATATCTACTTTATTCATACGGAGCGAGCAACACGCTGGCAACAAACTGTGATCTCACACTGTCCCTAGATGACCACAATGATGTAAAGTTCTTGGCTTTCTTGAGTATTTCCAAGGCCATTTTCAAGCGATGTACAGTTTCCACTATTAATATTACAATAACATACGTAAAATATTGTACTGATACAAACTTCAAAATCTAATCGAGTGCACAATTTAAAACAATATCTAATAACTCACCTATCACAAAATCTAGATTGCATGCAAATAAGAATGAAATTTTAAAGTACCCTCAAGTATTTCTAAAACTAAATGATTTAAACAACTTTAAACCTTAATTACTTAGTCCAAATATTGTAAATCTACACAATACCGGTGAAACAGACGCACCATTAGATATGTAGATGCACAAAAACTGTTGACATGCATACAATTTCACTATAGTCACAAAATAAAAATAAATTCCTACAAACTCCTCACCAGGTTTAGATGAATGTAGCTTGGCTAGTCCGGAGAGCAGTTCCAAAGCGGCAAGAGAGACTTGTAGGTCTCCCTTCCACGTGGATATTAGACGATGGCATACTAAGTACGTGGCTCTAACAACGAGGGCAGCACCTGATATGTTAAATGTTATTTAACACTGAATTTCTTAAATGCATTACTATTCATGTTCTAATCTCATTTAAGACAATTCACCTAACGCACACAACTCAATATCAGCGATAGAATAGTCACAAGAAAGACAGCCATTTGACGCTATATTCATAATTCCAATTAATGATTCAAAGTAGACATGTCTGAGGAATGTGAAGAAGTGTTTGAAGAAGAAGCGATGTGAAATGATTTCGCTTAATTTGATTCAAATTTTCGAAGTATGAACGTTATTTAACAGATAATGTATACAAGCAATAAAAGAAGAGATGTAATTTAAAAAGCTAAAACGGCGCCGGAACCATCGTCAGAGTTTAGGTATACTAATTATTAAAACATATAATTATAGATTTATAATAATAACATTTTATTAATAGCGTAAAATGGGGTAGTAGGTCTGTATGTCCGTCATAATCACTGAACTAATTGTGGTAAAATTTTGCATGGAAATAGCTCAATATTCGAGATAGAACAAAGGCTACTGAAGATACAATTAAAGTTCCTTGGGATATAAAATAAGACATAAGTGTAAAGGAATTATTACTGTTCTTAGTGTGAAGGTACGTAAATAAGCTTTTATTAAAATTTCCTTAATTAAATTATAAGTTGAAACACCGTTTTGAATGATACTTGACAATGTTTTTAATCCTTTAGGTGTTTTTATCCAATGTTTTTAGTTCTTTGTTAGGAACATAGTGTCCTACGATCGGGATATCGTGAAACTTTTTTTAAATCAATTCAGATTGAATGTGTATAGTTAACTATTAGAGATAATATTAAAAACTTCGGTATGAATCACATATTAAACAAAATTGATTCTTAGTAAAATATTTTATGAATTGTTTGTCAAATATCACTCTTAATGTGAAGCAACACAAAAGAAAAATTACCGAAAACGGGTGAGTTGGGATCTAGCTCCCTAACGTCAGCGGCGAAGTCGTCCTGCGAGAGCCCCTCCGCGCTGGCCGGCCCGCTGCCGCTGTCCGAGCGCGCTAGAACACCCCCCGCTACGGTCAGCTACGTTACAAGCCTAAGATCACCTAAACAATGTATCGATATCGTATCCCTTAATCAATATGTCGTAACCTTAATAAACAATGTATCGTTTACCTAAATAACGTATCGACTACCTAAACACTGTATCGATTACGTAAATATTGTATCGATCACCTAATCAATGTATCGATATCGTATACCTAAACAATGTATCGATTACCTTAAACATGTATCGTAATAACGTGCCCCACCTCACCATCCGCACAGGGTTCATTGCAAGAGAACGCCATTAGACGTCATCAGCCGATCGTTATCACCTACAGCCTCGCTTTAGGCATTACTCGTAAGTTCGGCCTTTGATCCTTTAGATTTAATTGTTACGTAAGAGTCAATTAAAGATTAATATTATAAAACACTATAGAAATACGCTTGCTTAGTGTCGATATCGTTAACGATGTAACTGTTCGAGAACACTACACCACCTCTTTAATAAGTACTCAAACTTTATTGGATTGTAAAGGTTATGCAACTTATGTAATTGACCATAGCACTTAACTTTCTTACGTAAACATTAAATGTGATACAAAATATATTTTTAGTATATTTTTTTTGTAATCTATCCTCTATCTCTATTTGATTTCGGAAGTTATTTTTAAAAATATTTTAACGCTGCTTATGTAAGTCGCGTTTCCCAATATTTGAGAAGGCACTGGATCTAATTAAAAAGGTCACATGATATACATGATTATAATGAATTCTGTTTACTGTGAGTGGGGCAATCCTAATTAAATCATATGTACTGTACTGACGTAGGCAAGGCAAATTATAATTTTGCGTGGAGCATCTTACTGATGCCAAACACGTTTTACAGACCTAGGAAGGTCCAACGAGACAAACCAACAAAATCAGTGTCTTTTCATATCCAACAGCGCGGTAATTGAGTCGAATTCCTACTGGTCTCATACTCGTTATTTTATCACTCAAATTTTTCCAACAAGTAAACGGGTACAAGAAAATTGGGTCGCGTCAGTGCGAAACGTCTGCTGATAGGAGAGCTGCGAAAGTGATAAGGTGGCGTGAAAAATGGTACTCATGTGATCGCAAAAAATGGGTTGCTCGATATAAATAATTGTAAAATAATGTGTAATAATGACCAAAAAAATTTATGCCAGGAAAGGCAGGGGAAGTAAATGTACTTACTCGTACTCGGTTCCATCGGAGTGCTAGTATGAGGGAGGTCGTGGTGGTGTGATGGCGTGTGTGCGGGTGCGTGTGTACCTTTGTAGGCGTGGTGGTGGTGGTGCGCGCGCGGCGCGTAGTGGCGCACGGCCAGGTAGAGCGCCGCCAGCAGCGGCTCGGCCAGCGCCTCCTGCGCCTCGCTCTGCACGGCGCACACGCACAGCAGCGACAGCCGCCCGCGCCCGAACTCGCCCATCGTCATGCCCGCGCTGCCACACGCACACGCACACCCTCACTGCACTGCTACTGTACTACTACTATTCTTATTTGTTGTTTTTAATTTACGTGGTGGGTAATAAAGTATTTTTTGTATTGTACTATACGCTGACCGCACCCTACCCTGGCTTGCAATCTCATTTATATATTATTCGTTGTGTGTCTCTTGTTATCGAGCTCGCTGATTTTTAAAGCTTTACCCGTGTAGATTAGGAGGCAGGAGGGGCGGCGCCATGGTAGAGGATTAGAATGCGATTGAATTCTTTTACTCATTCGTTTCGTGAAAGGAAATTTAACTTATTCTAAAAATGAAAGGAAATCTAATTTATTCACTGGACTTGGGTGTTGTAATTTATATTCCAAAAAAGATTTTAGAAGTACAGATGAATCAGTTTTCTTACTACTCGTTACATCCCGGAAACTCCGGCACGGGGAGCCCCTTATAATGGTAGGGGAAGGCGACCAAAGATAGCAGAATGCTAATGGCGGCCTTGCGTAACTCCAGCTTGTCGATGGACCCGCATTCCAATTTCGGCTCCCGTTCAGTAAGGATCCGTTCTAGGGCCGTTATAAAGTCGGGAACGAGCACCAACACGCCGTCTAGATCCAATCTATAACAAGAAATGTTCATACAAATTACACGTTAAATGTTTATACCAAATTATAAAAACAAACCCGACTGCATAAAAAATATTAAGTAAATAAAAAACTGAAAATGAAAAAAAAAAACACTAATACATTTTTTTGTAGATATGAGAGTTGCAAAAGCTAATTAGTCCCGCTAAGTTAAGGAACATCGGAGGTGAAGAGGAGGGCGAGCGCTAACCGGAAGATGTCGGCGGCGTCGAGCACGACGGCGGCGGCGGTGGCGGCGTCGCGCAGGCCGCGCTGCAGCGCCGCGTAGGCGCGCGCCAGGTACGGCGCCAGCACGCGCTCGCGGCACTGCTTGGCGCACAGCACGCGGCACAGCGCGCCCAGCGCCACCGCGCGCCCTCGCAACACACACGCGCACGTTTATTTATTTGTTTATTTTCTATTGTTAAAGTAGCAACCTCACAAGGAGCACACGTAATGCTTAGTGCTATTTTCTACCGGTCGACCCAGGCCGATGGCGACAATATATGGTAAGCATAACGAAGCCGTTGGTGCCTACCTGGTTGATAACTCAGCATGTTAAGTTTATACGTGGCGTCCGAGAGGGAAGGCGGTGGAGGGGTGCCGTCCACTCTCTCTGCAAACAAAATATTTTTTCATATATTATTTATTATGTATATTCTTATATTCACTTTGTTTATCACGCTTTCGTCTGCTAATAGTATTTATATAGGAAGAAGTTCATTATCGTTAATATAATAACGATATCACACGAGGTCCTTACGGAGCAGACGGAGAGCATCGAGTCTTAAATGTCTCTATCCTTACGGACCTGATGCGATTCTTTAACATGCATCACTCTTCTCATATCTCCAAGCCGGTTTCGGAAACTTTTTATTCCACCAGTATCTGATCTATTTGTTTGATATAATCTTATTATTTACGTATACGTGCGAATGTCGATGGACGCAGGTGCTGAAGGAGACCAAGACTTACCTATCTATACCAAATAAATAAGGTTTTATGTGATGGGGACGTTAGGTCTCCGAAACCGGCGTACATGAATGAAGAGAGTGATGAACGTGGACGAAGCACTGATATTTGGCACTCTGTGCTTTCTGCCTACCCTGCAAGGGACCTGGCGTGAAGATATTATGTATGTATATATGTATTTACGTATATAAAAATCACTTACGTTGGTTGCTCTGTACAGGTGTGGTCCCTATGAGTGCTGCTTCGAACAACCATTCGCCGAACAGATGCAAGATTGAGTTCACTTTTGGTCGCAGCGGTGTGAGTGGAGGTTTTTCTGATTCTATCACTGAAATCATTTAAAACATTTTCTTCATCATTAACTGTATATATTAAACGACAGAAAACCTAGTTGCCGGTGGCACGTATAAAGGCATATGACTGTCCTTAAAAGTAATAACGCGTGCATGGTCGAGTTTGAGCAGGACAAAGAAATCTAAATATATAAATTTCTAATACTACATTCCTGTTCGTTTGACCAATACCGTCCTATTCATACATGAGTGTCGTTTATAAATAACCACCTGTAAGCATTATTAAAAATTAATGCTTAATAGCATAAGTGATACAAATATCCGTATAGACAACGGACTTCAGGTCATCTGTGGTTGGCAACAGCTACTTGTAGCTGCTGTCTACTGTCATATTACTCTCTCACTCTTGCTCTTACAATTTTTCGTTCTTTCTCTTACACGCTCTGTCAGTTTCTTTTTATCTTCTTCACGATGTAAAAATAATAATACAGTGGTATATATCCTCACCTTGCGATGAGATTGAATTAGGCGGAGTGGTGGGCACGACGCTGGAGGGACGACTGGTCAAACCGATGAGCGACGTGCGCGGGGCACCTACGACATTAGCACAGGTGATGTTCGAATTTAATTTAATTTTATTTTATTTATTATATATATGAAATAAAATAAAATAAAATAATACAATAATAACAAACGAACCACAACGAAGGGTAACAAAAATGAAAATTGCGGTCAACTGTACCACCAGCAATAGTCCAATGTCAGTCTTGCTCTGCTTTAAAACTCAACTCTCGAAAATAGCTAAGTATTTGTCACTGATTTTAAAAATGGCTTACACACTACTAATGGAAGGCGAAGTATCTGTTGGTGTTTGCGACAAAAATAAGCAAAATATTACACATACCTACTTGGAACATTGCGAGAATATATGTATTTTCAAATCCCAAACCACTAAATACTGGTGCATACTACCATGTGAGCTTCTAATGTTATAGTATATCTGATATCACTACAATGTATCTACAATCAAAAGTGCACTCTAAGTATATAAGCGGTAAGGTTTGCATCGGTATTTTAACTATTAATATACTACACTAAACACTAGTCTACAGTGAATTGTACATAGGACGCACCATTAAGAGGGATATGAATATGGTATTAATGTCCACAGGTCATTTGTTTAAATACTTACCAGAAATGCAATTTCTTTAATAAAACTAATCACGCTATATTGAGCACACACACATACACAACACGTACACACTTAAAAATACAATAAGATACGTAAAATCTTTATCGGAATAGCACAAGCCATTTTGTTTAATGAATTTTTATTTTAAAATGAGTTTTAGATCATGATTCAAGAGAATAATCGCGGAGGTAGTTCATTATTTTTGTTTGATGGCGCCACTATGGTTAGAGTCGAGAACTTATGACTAGGCCTATAGGGGGATTTTATTGCGATACAAATCCCATATTACACGGCATTTTTCCCAGAATACCGGGTACCTTTTGAAGATAAAAAAGGCCACTAAGGATAAAAAACCTCGATAAAAAAGGCCTCTAGTTTAAGCCTATGACTGCTGATTATTTGAAAATCGTCCTCATTAAAACTTAATCATATTGAAGGGGTAGTAAACAAAATGACTTATATCTTTATAAAAAACGGGGTGTGATGGCACATGTTCAGCAGTAGTGAAATTTTAAACGAACTAAAAAAATGTCTTTGCGTATAGATTCAATACAATATCTACAAAATGTGATAACTATAATAATTCCTGTGTAACTATTGAATTTATTTAGAATTAAGTATTTTGACATCTACTTTAAGATAAACGTATTTAAAATTGGAACGTGACATTTCACAGGGCTTGTTTTATTACCTAAAAACGAACACTGAGGTAAATTAATAGGCTCAAATGTAAAACGATCATTAGGCAGATTTTACATGGTATATGGTTTGAAAATAAGGAATGTTACAAAGTAATCGGCCCACGTCCATCACACCCGTCCTCGTCCCCCGTCCCCCGTGCCCCGCTGTCGTACTTCTCTCGGCGGGCTTGTCGCGCGGGCGCGCCGTGCTGAAGGACTTGGCGAGGCGGCGGTGCGCGGGCGGCGTGAGCTCCTCGCCCTCGCCGCCCTCCCCGCGCTCCCCGCGCTCCGGCGCCGCCACCGTCCAGCGCTCCGTGCCGCGCCCTGCCACCCCACGCACCTCGTACGTATACTCAACGGCTGTCGCTTTGAACGCTCACATTATACACGCGTCTATTTTCTTTCATACCATCGAACGCTCCGACAATTCGTAGGTGCAAACTAACAGAAATTGCATCACATCGTCGGATGAGAAATCAGCAAATGAAGCAAAGGAAACGGTGTATTTAAGTAACAAATTTTCTTTGTATTGTTCGATGTATTTAAATAACAAAGACATGCATGTAGAACAGAGAATCAGTTAGGGGAGGAGAATAAGACAGATATTGATACATTGAACATTAAAACAGTCAGCGTTCAAATTAAATGCCGAAAACTATACGTTGTGCTCGCCTACTATCTTAAACTGGTATACTTATATATCATACAGTGCCCTACACCCATATAAAATATATAAAATACCAATATTAAATAAATACCATTGTATAATCTCGACAAGACAGGACTAGAAGAATCGTCTTGTGAAAATATGTTGTTTGATCTATATGTATAAATAAGGTTCCCGATACTATGAGATCGATTTAATAGTATTGAACTTTTCAACTTTATCTGTTCTTATCTTGTCGAGATTCTACTTATTATGACTGTTCGATATAACTTTATAGCAGCCATGTTAATATTAGGTAACATTACCCAATACACCACCAATTTCATTTATATGTATAGTATGGAATAATTTATTAGTTCAATTGAAAAATAATTACTCCTGAAAAGCAAAGAGAGAAGTAATCAAATAACCTTAACAATAACACCAGATTTGCACATTCCAAGCGTTAATATACATTATATTAGTGGCAAAAATAAAATACTGAAAGAAACTCCGTGGTAATTCAGGCTTAGTAGATTAGTGTCACTCAAAATCAGTTTATATTTCAGCCAAAATGTGACACGAAATCTAGTTGTAACACAGACAGACGTTTCCTTGATTAAATTATGTATATACCAGTGTATCCAGTAAGGAAAATGAATATGAGATTATTTGTAACGTACTTGAAAAAAGTTCTTATATTTCCAATAATCCACTTTTTAAAATATTTTTATGACCTTTGAGCTTTGTATGTTGGAACAATTACATTAAAACATGGAGAACAACAATGACAGAGACATTTTTTTTTATTATCTTTTTCAAACTAACGACTAAGTATAAGACCTATGTACAACATACAAGTGAAAAAGCCTAAATCAATCAAAAAGGTACCCACAATCGTGTCAAAGAATTTGTTTGTTATTTTGGGATTAGGATTAGAATGAAGCCAGTTCCGCAAAGCTTGCAAATATTTCCCAAATTCCACTTACCGAGGAAGGCGTCGACGTGTGCGGCGAGGCCGCGCATGGCGCGCAGGAAGATGTTGGGCAGCGCCTGCAGGCACGCGTGCTGGCTCGGCTCGCGGGCACCGTCTTCCGCCGAGATCGAGTACTGGAATACAAGTATTACGGCCATACTTAAAGATAACACATTTAATAACCACATCACTTATTTGCGACTACAGTGTAAAATCTCAAAAACACTAGCTCTCAGAATACAATTCTGCAAGTTTGAAATCATAATTATTCTGACTATTATAATAGGTATATGTATACCATAGAATAGTCTTAAGTCATATAATATTATCTAGCCATGCAGTAATTATGATTTCAAACTTTCTGAACTGTTATCTGAAAGGGTTTTTGACATATTACACTATAATCGCAAATGAGCGATATTAACAATATTACTTGCTAGTCTACATGGATCATCAAATATTTCTATTGCTGTTGTCCAAATCTAGCATTTAGTGATGGCGATGATAACCTGTAGGAACTCCGGAGTCTGACTGATGAGGTGCGGCCGACAGAGGTCGACGGGGTTGCCAATGGTGTGTAGAATACGATACCAGGCCTGCGTTACAGCCTCAGAGCTCATGTCTGCCGGGACTAAATTCGCGTCTTCTTCAGCTAGAAGAGTTGGGACAGGAGTTTTAAAGAGAGATCTAGAATTATCCTTACGTAAACTTATATCACGAAAGGAGTAATAAATTGAGGCACATGGTTTATTTAGACACGTAATATGAACTTTATATGTCATTATCGACGTCATTATGAGCCTTTCTCGGTCAACTGCTAGACATAGGCCTATGAAGTTTACACGTATCATGCTAATATGTTTTGATAATTAATATAAATATCAGTAACCATAATTAATATAAACAAAATGACATTTCAGAATTTATTAACAACTGCATGGCAGACTATAGCCAAATATGATGGACCCATTTAAATTGTAAAACCTTACTATACCTATATTTGTTGCAATAAAACATTTGTATTTGATAATTATTGATATAACGATCTATGTTGTGGTTTACAGAAATAAAAATACATATAACTATAATTGACCCAGTATTAACTAAAGGGCAAGTTTAAATCTTTCGTTATAGAATAAATTGTAAGAAGGGGCCGGGGAGAGCTTTTAGCCTGTATAAACAGATGGCTAAGGACAGCGGAGGGCGAGGCGGCGAGATAGCTAGAGCGCAGTACCGATGGGCATGGCGGGGAAGAGCGGACCGTAGAGCAGCGCGAGCAGGCGCGCGGTGAGGCACAGCGACGCGCGCGCCCACTGCTCCACGAGCGGCGCGCGGTGCCGCCAGCGCGCGCACTGCTCGCGCAGCGTGCGCCACAGCGGCGGCGACGGGAAGCACCTGCACCACACGCGCACACCTCTTACGACATCACACACGCCCATATCATCACTACGAAACGTCAAACACAGCCTGTCTTATGGTAAACAGAACACTGATTAACTACTCACTCGTCCGTCATTATATACCCAGAAGCAGAACAAATACTTTTATTCATGACACTTTGATAACTAATGTGCCCGATGCATGGGAATAGGCTCACCACCTATTCCACAGTGGGACGTAAACGTAATCGGTGAAACGTGGGAGTGTTCTGCATTCCTCTGGCTACCTTTTCGG
>DWDT01003566.1:0-12141 GCA_018245595.1 Microceris scylla | reverse complement strand
TATACTCAAAATACATAGAGTGATTTTAAAATGATGACAATTTATTGGTAAATTTTTAGTAGGTATTTACAATGACATTTTGCCCTTCATATCGACCTTTCAGTCCGAACTTTAATTCACAAGCTAAAACAAAACAACAACACAACAAAACTTGAAATTTAAGAGCTATTGCGTTAGGTAAAAACAAATGTCATTACCAAAATAAGAAATTTCTACAAGCTGGGTAACACTCGCTGGCTGACACTCGTAAAAATATTTTCAACAAGCAACTTTATTATCTTTTAGTATTATGTTTTTTATATAACACAATATACCTCACAATTTTCCACGTTAATTAAAATCCCTGCCTCGAACTTAGAACATTAAAGTTCTTAATAAAAAGTCTTTGTATATTTATGATGACTGTGTCTTAGAAACTATCTTGATATCGTTTAATTTGATTTTTAATTAAAAAACAATTATTAGATATTATAGTCTAGTTATGTCAAAGCCAAAGCAAATGGAAATCCTTAATGTTTGCTAACCCCTATTGAAAATAGGCGTGACAATAAGCATTTATGTATGCTATGTCCAAGCATACATCATACCTAATTATAAACTGTTTTTTTATAAATACTATCCGTCTCTCAGCTCACAAAACAAGAATATCATTAATACCTATTTATTTCTCGTACATATTCTATATACTATCAAACATATGAAAAATATAAAAAATATAAATTCTTCCGTAAAGTTCAAATTATCTAAACATAAAGCTTCATCAAAATGTACTCAACAATTTTAAAACGAAAACCCGACAGACGCTCAAGAGTTATTTAAAACACCAATATTGATTATGAAAAATTACATACATCACGGCGACCCAAAGTAACCAGATACTATTAGCGCTACGCTTTTCGAAATTTTTACAAAAGTACTTAACGACAGGATACAATTTGTACAGCGCCGACATATTTCAGTGTCACAGACATACTTCAGTGACAAAGCGAACAACAGAATGTCACGCTTTGTTATACGGGTGACGCGCTTCGCGAAGCTCGCTGATTGATGAAATGTAACAACTTTAGATCATAACGAGGCAGTGTACGGAAATAGAGGCGTCAAATAATAATAATTTAAAAATTCTGGTTTTTCTAAGGAATAGACAACTGCAAAATATTATAAGGTTTTCAAACTTGTAAATCGCAGAAGTAGAACGGACTCTGGATTTACGCCCAATGCCTGGCAATAGGCTCACCAACTATAACATAACAGATAAAACCTGGCAGTACTATATTCCTCGGCCTACCCCTTTGGGGAAATATAGGCGTAATGTTATATAGATGTTTGATGACATATAATTGATTGTCAATTTGTCCACAGTGGTGCCACCTGGCACGTTGGCTGGCGGTCGGCCCTCCGTGCGAGGAAAGCCTGAAATTCCCCGAGGGTCCACAGCTGGTCTTCCAGGTATAATGTTTTGACCTTTTGCTTTATAGCGCATTAGGATTAAGGCACTTACGTTCCTAAGCCGCGAGGCACTTTCTTGTGCTTTTATTATCATAAAGGATCTAGAAAGGACCCATAGGGCTTTACTTAAGAATCAAGCGGTTATAACTAGCCCGATGATGGCTAGCGGTCCTAACTGTTAAGACATTGTGGATTCGATTTCTATCCAGAAAAAATATCAATATTATAAGCACGACTGTTTATTATGTGTGGGTGTAATATGATATCTAAAATATGGTTTTATGAATATACTAGTACATAATTATCTACTTAGAGGTTATCAGTTGTATGGTTACCATGGTGCAGGCTACGCCATTTGTACTAAGCCTTTGATAATACCATTAGTGTTGTATTGAATATAATATGAAATAAAATATAAAAATTAAAAATGCTTTTCAATAAAAGCATAATATCTTGCTTGAAGTGGAACTTTCCAGAAGTTTTCTTGCGATTTTACTCTAGTCAGAATTCACAGTATTAGAAAATTCAGAAAGTTTTTGTACGAACAGTTTTTTTAAGAAATATAGTATTGGATACTATACATTTAAAAAAGTACGAACATTCTCCGAAGTGATTTTATGATATAAAAAAGTCATACATACTTTCTTGAGTTTCCTGTTGCAGAAAGTGTCCTACTTTTCGGTTGTAGTATATTGACAACTCTTTTCTACCTTGCCTTACTTCATCGTCGCCTCTGTAGAGTGGAGGTACTTAAGGAAGTCTATTGGGAAGCATCTACCTACAAGAATATAAATGTATGTCTACACAGCCCTAAGAGATGGGCAATAGACACTGGGATAATAATGCATACATGTATGTGGCATACTAATATCACGCATACAAACATGAGGCATATAAATATGGGACATACAAACATGAGGCATACAAACATGCGGCATACAAACATGCGGCATATAAACATGAGGCATACAAACATGAGACATACAAACATGAGGCATACAAACATGAGGCATACAAACATGAGGCATACAAACATGCGACATACAAACATGAGGCATACAAACATGAGGTATACAAAGATGAGGCATACAAAAATGAGGCACATATACATATGTGGCATACAAACATGAGGTATATATACTCGGATATGAGGAACACATATATATGAGGCACATATTTATAAGGCATACAGATACATTAATTACCACCGACAATGTTCTCGGTAGAACTTTATAGGTATGTCCAAGGACATACATTTGATCTTTGTTACCTCGTTAAACTGTAAGTGAAAATTATATTGTCCATAGCTCACCTCTTTCAAGATTTACGAGAGGGCTCTGAAATGATAATAATTAACAATGCCTTTAAATTTACATACGCCTCTTGTTATTTGACTACCTATAACTATTGTTTATAGTCAAGTTATTGTACTGATAGAGTTTGTTTTAATGTCGTCAAATATAGCCTTGTGTTTATCTGCTTTGATTTTATCTGAACAATGAACCTACTTACTTTTTCTTGTTACATAATCATTGGAAAGAAATAGGGTAAAATAAATGATGTTTAAATTAAATAACTGAAAATCGAGCAAGCAGTTAGACATTATATTAGTCGTAAATATATTTAAAATCAAAACAGATCAAATTTTTATACTTCGTCCGGTCTTTGATCTTTCGTAGGTACTCTTTGTCCTTTATCTTTAATGAATCCTTCTTTATCTTTATTTTTGTCCCTTATCTTTAATGAAGCAATATTGGAAAAGTATCAGAAGAAATAAATAGATTAGTGAATTTCCAATTTTCTATAATACTGTCTCCAGTGCATAATAAATAATAATGATATTGTCTTTCTTTATCACTCTCTTTTGTAGCGATATAGCTCTAACCTTGAGAGAGGGTATTAAAACCTTTTAACTGTCTCTGAAAACTGGTTTTACAAATAAACAGTAATAGTTAATACCTTCATTATTTGGTCTATTATCCATATTCCTAGGCTTTCACATTTTTTCTAAGATGTTATACTTCAACAAATGCTTAGCCTATTTTTAATTAAGTTAGGCCGCTACCGTCTTGAATCAAAAATTAAATTTGACCGAAATTTATTTGGGGAAAAAAGGTAGAAATCGAGCGAGCTGCCACAAGCCGATGCTGATATTTCTGGATGATGATAAATTAAAAAAATCCTCGCGAAACTTTCCTTCCATATGATAGGCTAGCATTTGGTCACGATTGCATTTGATGGAAAGCGCAGGTGGGTCGTAAGATGGATTTCGCGAGTCTAGAAAAATCTTTTCACCTTTGCTTTGTCCTAGATGTTTTCAGACCTTTTCTTTCGTTTCAAAATTGTAGTCTTCAATTTAATTAAGGGAAACTTTTTCAGAATCATTATCAGAATTGTTTATTTAGATGTCATTTCCATTTATGAATGCTGATCTGTGACCACTTAAAAGTCGACATATTTTATCAGATACATCTAATAACTTCTAACTTATAATTCCAAAGGTCACCTCTGTCTATTGTTCCCAAAGCTGTTCAGGACAAAAGTTATACCATATAATGCTACGACGCAGTTAGGAATCCCGGTAATTTACAAACTTCCCGGATATATTTGTGAGTGCAAGTAAACTTTGGAATATACATATTAGTGTCCAATATTAACGAAATTTCTAGTAAATAAAAGTAGCCTTTTTTTTAAACTATTGTAGATATGTGTTAATCAATTGTTTATAGCAGGTACTATTTTATTACTCTCGTCGATAAAAATTTCGGCACAAAACCAGTTTTTTTTATTTGAATTCTACTCGTATATCTACATTATCAATTTTTTTCACAAAATTATTTCCCTAGAAATCTATAGTGAACGAACTCACAAACACGAATTGGGAATTTCGAGAGTTTTCGGAAAGTGATACGAAAATATAAGCGATTCTATATTTGTCCACAAATATGAGAATGTGGATTTTATTCAGGCGCAAGCCCCCTCACGACGGCTCCCCTCGCCGCACCCCTGCACCCCGCGACCCGGCAGAGGGAGGCCGCCGCGCTAGCACCCCCGCCCCACGCGTGAGTATAGCAAGATTTATTACAACCCCTTATACATCCTGACTCGTTGAAATGACTAATCGTAGCTCTTAGAATTCGTGTGTATTTGTTAACACTGTAAAACATTGCTGTGATATTTTAAACATATTAACAGGAGGGTGAAAACTTAATTGTTCTGAAGTATGAAAAATAATCAATACGAAACCTGACTGGTTCTTTTACTGATCAATTTACTAATTAACTGACTGACTGGCAAATTAATAAGTATTATAATTAATTTCGAATAACAAATACATACGATTCTATCGAGACTGTACGAAACAGTATTAGCATTTGATATGTAGAAAAACCACCCCTAACGCGATACGTTCGCGATAAGTTTGTAAGATTTACGAGGGATAATCTATAATCGCTTATTATATCCCCGTACTGACGCATGCTACTGATATTCTGTTAGAACAACTCTCACGCCCATTTCGTCTCATGAAACATCAGAGGTGGCTAAATATCTATGTAGCTGACGATTCTGTATTTAATACTAACTGTAGACGTAGATAAATGTACGTAGTTTTAATAGATTATTATTATTACTAGTTAAGTAACGCTTAGATTAAACCAATGGCAGGAAATATGGCATTTTCTTGTTTAATATAAACTGTACAATATAATAAATATAACATTAAAAGAACACAAAATAAAGTTTGACAATGAATTTATCTAATTGTATAACGGTAACACGTATTAATTATAATTAAGCTCTCTACTACAAGCTCTGTGCCAAATCTCACACTTTTGCGTAGGCGCGATATTCTTAAAAAGGTTTTAGAAAGACTTCTTGTCGCGTATTAATATACACATATAAGTAGGTATGAACTAACAGCGAACTAGGTTTAAGGTGAGCGGAAACTCAAACATGTGCTAGCACTAACACAGTATAATACGAATACAGTCACCGCGGTACCAGTCTGTGTACCAGTCTGTGTCTACACCAACATATCCTGTCTACAAACAAGTTCATAAATATTGTAGTATATGTCTTCACGTGTTACATATAGTCTCTAAAACACAACCGACTGTAATCACGAACGTAAATGATCGTATCTTCTACCTTTTGGTTTGATCTATGCTTACATGTGTTTTAGAAGGTAGTTTAGAACTAAGATTTAGAGAAAGTTATATTTAAGAGAATAGTAAAATCGAATTTTCTGTCCTTAATATTGTACAACTGCATAAAATGAAATCGTAACTATAATAACTATAGTTAAAGCTTGGAATAATTTCATAACTCAATATAGGGCTCAAGTTTTGAACTTTTGACTTACATACATTCAAACATAGGTACCTACAAATAAAAATATAGGTACACAAAAGAAAAAAGATTCGATTTTATGAATATGTGAATGTCACTTAACTTAACTAAAATTTTTGAAATATCTTGTTTTCTGTTGTTTGTTAATTAATTACAAATACAATTGTTATTAATGGCTATATACTCGTATTATGAAAAACACTATGTAACGATCAAATTAGCTAGTAATATAGATCGATTGTTGTTATTCAACAAAAGACAAAGATTATTATTTCTCAAACAACAAATAAAGTGACGTCACAGTAGTGTAAATTATTTTAGCAAAATTTACAGTAGGGTATGTAGTTTGCTTGTAGAACCATTAAAATCCCATGCGTTTACGCACACTGACCAATATGGCCGCGAAAATAACGTTTCAGAGGAAAACAGCCGAAGTCAGTAAGGGTCTGTTTGTGTGGACATAACTCATGTACATTGATTTATAATACTCCTGGTCGTTTAGATCATTCTTGCGCAGGACGTCCACGGGGAGCGCCAGCTCCGGAGAGGCCCCAGCACCTTCGCCCAGCCCATCTGGTACCAGCCACTCGGATAAGGATCAGGACCCGCAGGTATATCATAAAATGATTAATTAACAATAAGTACGTGATGGGGGATCAAAAGTTTTAGAAACCAGTATGTATGGTCAAAGAGAGTGATAAATATAGAAGCATGTCAGCTCTCTAAAGATAAAGATTGTTGTCAGGATTAAGAAGTCGATGCGAGTTATTCCATGAATGTAAAGGGTTACAAGATTCTCCCATTTTCCATTTTGTAATCCTAATAAGGAATCCTGTCCATAATATCAATTGTGCGTTCTACTAGGAGAAAATAGAGAAGCTCGAAGAAGATAAGAAGAGACGTCTCCAACTTTACGTATTCGTCTCACGATGTGTAGCTCATCCTTTCAACGCGAAACAACCCACAGACATGACCAGGCGGCACACAAAGCTGACTCCTCACCAGCTGGAGACCATACAGGCTAGGTTCCAGGTAATGATACACTTTTATGTAGTGTCACCGAAATAGCAAACAGATACTAGGAGTAAGATGATTATGAGGATTTTGACGCTTATAGACTATATTTAGCTAATTAACCTACACCGACGTTAAAATAGCTCTTGTATAGAAGCAAAAGATTTTCAACGTCGTTAAATGTAAAGTTGTAATAGACAATTTAATATAATTTAAGCAACTTGATGGAAATTAATCATTACTACCCATAACAAGTATTACAAAAGAATTACACATGTAGGTACATACTTGCTCTTTTATAAAAACGAAGTAAGAGTATTACGCAAACGATAAAACTAACTTTCATCAGAGGAAATGTCTATACTAGAAAATCAGTACGATTTTAATATGCCGTTTGTTCATTAAAAATTCGAAATTATACCTTAAATTGTAGGTATAGACCAAAACATGCATTAATTATTATAAGACGTATCGAAAAATACATATCTAAGCTGACTTCAGATGATTTTTTAGTTATGTTGAAATTGTTCCATAAAAATTGTTCTATTGTAACAAACATGATCCAAATACTTTCTATTGAAATGTAGATTTAATGTGCCCGTCCATCATATACTCGTTATTCCATAGGCGTTCTTAAAAGGCGAAACCCAGATCTTAGCGGATGAGGCTTTCCAAAACGCTGTCCAGTCATACCACGACGTATTCCTCAAATCGGAGCGAGTGGAACAGATGGTCAAATCCGGCGCCTGCTCCCACCACGACTTCCGTGAAGTGTTCCGAAATAATATCGAGAAAAGAGTCAGGTTTGATCAAGTGCATTTATTTATGTGTTCGTTACAAAAAGTGTACTTATGATGTTTAGGAGACTTAGGGAGAAATTTGTAACATCTCAAAAGTTAAAACGCATATTTAATTTCTTATTCAGGTCTATTTTTCTAACGATTACAATGTCACTATAATATTTATCCACTATAATATTTATTCAAACCATAATCTCTTATAAGTTTTCTCTTATAAAATAAGAGACGTTCCATTTTTAGTCTACTTGCAGAAACCATAGAAATCACAGTTCCACTGCTCTGGTAACCGAGAACATACTTCGGTGAAGTTTTAATATGGACCAAATTAGAAGTTGTGTTAGTTCAGAGTTACTGCGTTGTTAACAAAGGGCTGTGACCTTAAGTTTTCTAGTTAAACTTTCAGATCGTTACCCGACATAGACGGCCTGAGTAAGGAGACGGTCCTTACAACTTGGCTTGCGAAGTTGGACTGTATCATGAAAGGAACGGGTAAGTTTGGATGCCCCTTGGTACCTTATACCTGCTCGATATAATGTGTAATTATTATGGGAGTTACAAGCAATGATAAAGTGATTTTAAAAACGTGAACGATGAGATTAAAGATATCACACAAGATAACACATAATAAACAAAATAAACACTTTCACACTCAATGGGTAAAAGGTTGTTTCTTTGCAAAGATTTTTACATTTATTTCCATATAAAGGAAAACAAATCATACCGTAACTTTAAATTATTTAAAAATATTTAATAGTTTTATAAGACCAAGCGCTTATTTTTGCATGTGATTCCCATAAAAATGTGTGTTTAGAGTTTGTTAATGATGGTGATGATAAAACGCATGTCGCTGTGTGTGTGTTAAGCATAAAGACAAGCTTGTGTCTGCCTATGAATGTTTGTGACAATTTGTGTGCTCATGGCTAGATTTTGATGTTTAGTTTCGAACTGAAATGAAATTAACATTGTACTACTTAAAATATTAAATAGAACATGTTAACTAACAAAATTAGATTTAAAATTAATACCGTTAAAAGATAAAATTATTAAGAATAATCAAAATATAGTAGCGTAGCAAGTACCAATTCAACTGACCTCAGTGAAATTATCCGTAATTGATGTTAATTACCCGGTTTTAGGGATGAAACCAAGTACATTGTAGGCAAAAGAAATCATCGCACATAGGTTACTGATAAATCTATTTCCTAATAGCTTCGTTAATCATTAATGAATGTTTAAACAGTAACAAACACTCTGAATCAATATTATGATAAATATCTATAATCTCAAAAAGTCGCACGTAAAAAGGAATGTAATTAAATCATATTGATTGGCACTCACAACTGAATATGGAGGATAGTAGAGACAAAATACATCGAAATTATCCAATTGAAACGAAACATAAAATATATGAACTTATATACCATTATACTCTACAAAATCCCCAAACCTATAGAAGTTTGTGTTGCCTGAATGCTCCTTAGTTAATGTATGATATTCAAAGATTACAAAAAATGAGATTGTAACATTTATAAAGATTCAGTAGTAGTATAAAATCTTCTTCAATTAAATTCTTTGACTGTAAATTTATCAGTGCATATAACCATTGTATAGACGAACATAACGAACATAACGAAATATAAAAAAAGCTAAAAAAGTTCCTAGAAGTTAAAAAAATAACGCATTACTACAAATTTATACAGTAGGTACATCATTACGTATTGTGGATTAAAATAATAATAAGAAAGATGGTAGATTGAATGAACACTTGAAATTGAAATTTACAGCAGACTGAGAAAAGTAATTCAGTTGATAATAGATACAAAGAATCACTGACAATCTGACCTTTACATAATGGCAAATCGAACGACCTTCGGATTGAAGCAGTAGCTTATCTGTTTTTAATCAAAGTGCCATTGTCACGAAAAGAACAAAACAGAAAGGCTGCATAGGATTTTGGAATGAAAAGTTTCTCAAATCAAATAGTGGATTGGGTTTAGAAAAATATAAATCTATTACATAAGCACTCAATCAAAAATGGTGATAGATGAAATTCAACGTAATTAAGAATACGAAATAAATTAAATTAAATTTGAATGTTGCAATATCATTTTTAATTACTTTAATGATTATGAAAGTGAAAAGTGTCATTACTTTGATTAAATGATTTCTAACAGTTCTGAATTTTAATTAAATGATGTACCTTGATTTACGTTGTGATAATGAAAATGTTATCAACATAATCATTAAAAGTAGTATGGCTACCGTATATTTATTGTAGTACCAATGTGAAGCCGGGGCAAATGACAGATCCAAACGATTTATCTCGCAACCCACTTGTAACACTGATGAGGGTAGAATTATACGAAACCATTTAATACAATTGCCGAGGTGGGAACAGTTGGCGAAAATGTTCTAAATTTACGATTGTCGAGAATACTTTTATATAAAATCTTAAATAGATTCTTCGGCAAATATTAGACTACTTATACTTACGTATTTGCGAAATCTGAAGGTAATTTTAAATATAATTAAATAGCCATATATGACTGAATTCATTGAATCTACACCATAGAATTAGCAAAGTTCGTTAAGTTCATTTTCTTTTGGATCTGTTGTTATTGTCTTATTGTCAATGTCAGTAACCGTATTGTCTAACCCGAAACGTGTGTCGCCTGCATCTGTCTCACTCTCTGTGTTTCTCTCCCTCTCTCTCACAACATGTCTCTCACACACATCCCGAACAGGAATAACAGGTATCACTTAACAAACTGTTCATTAAAAATTTTCCTATTCTTCCCACATTTGCGCTTTTGTCAAGTGTGATTGCTTGTTTGACATCGATGTTATCTGTGCTGCTTTTGAGGCTATTTTAATTTCTAGTGCCACAGTTCTAAACAGACTTAGTTCTTATTACTGCATTTGGCAATTAAATGATCTCTTTTCTATCATCGTGCGTTTAAGAAGAAATTGGGATACTATTTAATATACAATATAATTCAGCCTTTATACTGAACGGTGGAAATTAAATTAAGATGGTCTTAATTTTGGCGATGTTTGATTATTGTCACTGTTCTTGTTTTTTGTGTATTAACACCTAACTTTATATTCTATTAAGTTATTCAAGTTGCAAGCTCTATACAGGTAAGAGTATTGATTATTCTAACACTACAACAGAACCAGCTTGTATTCACTATAAATGCTTTTTTAAAGGGATAAGGCGATAAAGACCCAAATCCAACGAGTGCCGTTTGCTCACCGATTTATTAAAAGCTTATAAAGATACTCACTGGACATATTTGTGCATATGCATCTGTGTTTTACGCATGTGTGCACACAAAATACGTACCTACGCACGAAAAACGGTCTAGCAACCGTATTGGGCAAATCACGCGTGTGTCGTAGCCCGTAAAGCTTCTTAATTTTAAAATATTTTGTTCCACGGTTATTCTTTTACATCATAACCTCATATGATATTTTTAATAACACAATTTACTATTTACATGATTTATATAAGGAACGAAAGAATTCATTCAATTTTTTTTTCTTTTTCGTGTTATTTTTTGTTCCTTCGTTTATATTCTGGCAATATTTCTACTTTTACATCTAGCACGAACTCTCTTTTTATATTATAAACACGTTGACAGAATATTTTTTTCAAACACATACAAAATGAGGGTTCGTTAAGATTATTACGCTATGGAGTGTCTTCTCCGTCCGTAAACTGCTATAACATTAACAGGTATACCAGGCGATGATGAGTCGAAGAGACCATCTCGAGCACAACAGCAGAGTCTCAACGCTGAGTGCATTCTCAGCAAGGAGCAGCTATACGACATGTTCCAACAGATACTTGGGGTCAAGAAATTTGAACATCAACTGTTGTTCAACGCTTTGCTGGTAAATTTACACACAATAATCCTTAAGTGCGTTTTTCGGGATGGCTCGACTAGTTTCGTACAGGACCGAAACTAGTCGGGCCATCCCGAAAAATGCACGTCAATTAAGCCGGTACATACATATATAATCATGTGTATAAATACCTACGAAACGTTTAATAGTAACATAATCCTTAAATTTTAGGTTTCAGACAGAATCAGTAGAATATCAAAAATTTGTCCCAATTAGATCTGTTAGGAATGTACAAAGTAAAGAAAATATTGTTGAAATAATATAAAATAAAGAATATGAAATGCTCTGAAAAAGCTTATCAACTTTCCAAGAGCCAGGAGATGCCAAAGTTCTAAAAACAATGAAACAGTTTTCAACAACAATATTTATTTTATCGAATTCTGGAAGCTTTCCAATAACGGTCTTAAAATTTATCGTCTACAACGTTCGCAAGCTCTTTTAAGAACTCGCGGTTAATATTTCTTTGATAGCTCATTCACCAGAACAATGCTATTATTATAGATACTTGGGATATTTTAAAATTAAACTTATTCTTGAACGATGAGTAAGACAAGTGGCCAAAGATAAGTGCACAAATAGGCGGATCCATAGAAGAAAATTAGATGTCCGTGAGGGTTGT
>DWDT01003565.1:0-12141 GCA_018245595.1 Microceris scylla | reverse complement strand
ATTTATAAATTAGTTCGCCAAAGAAGTTTCACTTCTGACATGTGTACTTTGTACGCACGCATGTTTTATTTTTTTTTGTCATGAAATGATATTAATGTATATTAATAGTAATTGTGTAATTGTAATTAAAATATTATGATAAACTCACACAATTTTTTTTAACAAGTGTGATTAGACCACACTCCTCTGCCCACACCTTCGGGGATACCAGGTGTGAAATTACGTATGATGGACCCATTTAAATCGTAAAACATTTATATATCCATATTAGAACAAAAAAAAATTGTATTTGTATGAAGCTAAACATTTACTAAAAACCATATCCTGCAACTAACCGTTGATATTTTAGCCGCTTCCATATATGGATTCCACACAAAAGCTCCACTTCGCTGTGCTGTGTCTATTTTAACAAGCGCTGAGCCTTTGGTAGCCTTTGTGTCAATAGACAGAAGTATCCTCGCTCGATGCAGCTGGTCCGTATTGTATGAAACACGATTGTGGGAGCAGCCGGTTTTATATTGATGAATTCAGTCATTGGGCATTCTGTTAGGCGTCAGTCATACATCCAATGAAGAACATAAAATAAATGGATTGAATCTATCCAATAAATCATTTTCAGCACCCGGATTATTGTACCCGGAGATGGGTACGATTCCTGCCCGGGATGTATATTCCCGTTACGAACACCAGTGTGTGTTCCTATATCTGGACTCTTTATATAAATATTTAGAAATATTTGTTCTGCATTCCTCTGCCTACCTCTTCGGGGATTACAGGCTTGAAGTTAGAAATATTTGCTATTTATGTTAGCTAATGTTTTGCTTATCATACGATTTCTGTTTGATTAGAACTTAAAGATTTTGTTGGTTCACATTAATAATTAAATTAACAAGTAAATAAATAAACTTATTGTATTATACAAAATTATAGAATAGAGTTATATTTGTTTTCGTTTATTGGGATTCAAAAACTCTCATTAATTCATACATATAAATACTATGTACATATACTCGTAGATGAAAAACGTAACATCATAATCCCCAAAGGGGTAGGCAGAGGAGTGTAGTACACCCCCACGTTACGTTTTAGTCCCACAATGGAATAGGTGGTGAGCCTATTGCCGTACACTGGGCACACATCCAGACTCCGAGTCACTACTAGAAATTTTAAATTAGAAAAATCCAATAATACCCGATCCGAGATTTGAACCCAGGACTTCCCGATCGGCAGTCGCGCTTGCAACTACTTGACCAACCAGGCACTTATGTACCTACATATAGATAAATATATAAAGGCCGTGAATACGTAACCCTTATCTTAAATCGCATTTAGAGAACCTCACCTGAGCGCTGTCCTACCCATATCAATATTACATATGAATACAATTCTGTTTGTCTGTGTGTTACATTGACGTCAAAATCCGAATCGATTCTGTTTAAATCGGCATAGAGATATATCTTGAACCCTATCATAAAATACAAGTTACATAGAATTTTTAAGCCAACTACTAGTTTTTTTTTTTGAAAGATCATAGTCTAAATTACAATAGATTTATTACATAAAATGTTTTTCGACGTTTTCAAAATGTTTATCGTGTAAAAATAAACGACATCGTTAAAAGGGTGCACCAGATTTCAGGGGGTATTTTGAAATTTATTTACGAACATAAAGCCGGTATTTTTACGATTCGCGTAAACTGAGACATTCTTGTCACGACGCGTTACGTCGTAAACTTAACGACGCGGTGATTAAACCACAACGACAGAAATGGGCCGCACCATCTCCCTCTGAATACCCTCTCAAAACAATTGCCTGTCGAACCGTAGCCAGTCATCGAAAACGGCTATTTCCTGTAATGGCTAATTCGAGGCCGACTTGTACTCTTCTTTGTTAGGTATGAAAAAAAAAAATAACAAATTAATGTTTAACAATTTTTAATTATTCATAGTTTGTGCTCATAAATGATTATTTCCTGTAGTGTCTACTCAAAACGGCTAATACAATTTTTCATTATCTACCTATTAAAATAATGAGAATTAATTGTAAAATAAAATGTTATCAAATATATATAAGAAACGTCCGTTATTTTTACAGCTAGAAACATTAACCATTACTCTTAAGTTTTAAAGTTAATTTTATGAGAAGTAACTTATGCTATTTTTATTTTTAAAAATTAGAAAACTTTAAGAATTGTGAAAGGAATAATTAAAACCTATAAAACGTAATACACTCACGCCAACGAACTTGCAAGCACAGTTAGTGTATACCTAATTTTAAAAAAGCACCCCCTTCCCAAGCAGGAAACAGCAAATACGTGAAATATAACGGGAAAACGGTAATGAGAAAAGTTAGGGAATTAGATAATATGGGTCAGAGTTATTGCATAACGACTCCAGAATAATCTGCTCCCTTTAAATACGGACAAAAGGAATTAAATTGCCTTTAGAATATCGGAACGGTCTACGCCAAAAGTAAAGTTCGAAATAGCTATTCACGCAACCGACCGGTACTCGCTACCTAACTATAACTGCTACTTAACAAGATAACCATATCAGAGATCTAGTTCTAATAAGTAATTATAAAATTATAGATCTTAAACTGGGCAAATGAACGCAGTAACGGCTGGGTAAGTGGTGGCAGTTGGGTTATATAATTATAATATTTTTTTTTATTTATTCATAAAAATAATAGCAAAATGACTAATACATACCATACATTAATAACTATGCAATAATTTACATGTAACCTGTAATATGCATAGTAGTTTATGTAAAAAAATTTAACACTTTTTAAAAGTAAAAAAAAAACATCATGTATATAAGCAAATATCGTACACCTTTTATAATAACCTTTCTACAATAACTCTTTCATTACATTTAAAGTTAATACCTAACTCACCAATTCTCTATACAAGGATTTTTAAGTCGCTCGCTTCGTTCCCTTCGGAGCGAAGTGAATTTTTATCTGTGTCAATAATAATTAAGGAAGGCGTCATATTAAAAGATCCCTGGCAAACTTTTGTTGAATTCAAATTTAATCCCTTTGAAAGGTGTTCGAGTCCCATTGTATTCCCACCAACAATGGGCGGCTCTACGGGAATGTTCGGGATCCGCTTTGCTTAATCGTCTGTCCTGTTCACACTCCATCCCGGGGACATCATTACCAAATTAACCGGCCTGTCTCCAAATCGTTCCATTAATCAATTTTGGTTCAACAATAGCTCTAATCTTTCAAGGCTATTATTGAAACATAACCCAATTTTGGGTAGCAGATTTCTTGAATAATTAAAGGCGTTTGAAATTTGGTTTCGGTCACAGGTAGTAGCGGCGGGTGGTTTGCAAGATAATGGCAACTTTATACGGTATTTTCTTCTTATAATAATATAAAAGTTATGATAAAATTATAATCATTTATTAATTATGACAGCTTAATTTAAATGCCAACGAACGCTGAATGAGTGATGATCTAACTTTAAAAATTGTTACATCCGGTCTTCCGGTCTTGAATAATTTTACGGAGTAATTGCTGCCGTAGACGATAATTTCTTTAAGGTTCTGCACGTCAGAGTAGCTTGTTGAGTTTTTTATAACGACTTGTGGTTAGCTACGATCTCAACTTATGGGAAGTGGAGTGATACCTAGGATGTTTTATAGTACCCTAGAAAGCGTGTGTTCACTTTTATCTTATTTTACAAAATACTACAATTTGAAAAATAAGGCGCTTTTTCAACTGTATAAAAATTAAACCTTTGTTATATTACATAGATACCGATATATTATACGTACGTAAGTTCACGCCTGTAAGACCACTCCCCAGACTCCGAACCACTACTAGAAAATCTAAATTAGAACATTTTGTAGTGTTCGACCCGGGAATCGAATCCGGGACCTCCCGATCGGCAGTCGCACTTGCAACCAACACGACCAACGAGGCAGGCCTAGTCGTGTATATTTAATAAATACATTATTATGAATAATAATAATACCATCTACTAATTAAATTATTATTATTACTATGTATATGACTAGTCGATGGGCGAGTTCAAGTTTGTAAGCAAAAGTCTATTAATAATATTCAAAACAGCGCAGTTCAAGACAGCTCAATTAAAATTCCTTAATTTATATCATGATTTAGCTTGTTATGGTTATGACAAGAATAATTTCGAAGATTACCAGCAACGTGACAGTATTCAAAATTAATTTTCATTAACTTGCAAAAGACAATTGCGGAGAAGGAAGTATTTAAAGAAGTACATTTTGAGGCCGAAGCACACGACATTGGGAAGATAATAGTCTAAAAGGCTTATTAACATTCTAATGTTGAGATTTAAAGTGAAATGTGTTTGGATTGAACTTTGATTGTTTACACAGTTTACGGTACTTTTTTCTGTAAAATTTCACTATAAATTTTGACATTTGTTAGAAATCATGTTCGTAAGCGAGGTGTTTTGAAATCGTCAAAATCTAAATCTGTAGACAGCTATTATTAAACTCTACCGAGTACCCTTCCATTCTTTATGTAGAAATGGAATGATCACATTTTGACGGATGACTAAGGCTCTATAAAATCGGTGCCATAGTCATTAAGGATCACTTTAAGGGAAATTTATTTTATCAGACTATCCGCATTTCACGATTATAAAAATATTACATGATCCTAAACATTGAGATAATGAAAAATAAGAGACTTTTGATGACACACGTCATAAAGTAACATACGTAACAATATCACGCCTTTATTTTTGATAAGGGGTAGACATGGGGGTTTAATTCTCCGAAGTTTTATAGTTTATGTTATACGTCCCATGGAGTATGCGATGACCTTATTGACATACATCGGGCAAAATTTCGATATCTCGTCTTTTATATATTTATCAAAACGTAACTAATGGTGTGCCTATCCCTAATTATTTTTTATTAATATTTTAATGCAACTGTTTTAAAAGACCGGGACACCTTTAACCATACTAAGGATGGGTTGGCCAAGAGGATTTAAATATTTATAAGCCCCATATATTCATTACCCATGGCGGTCGCCTACCGAAGATTTTCTCTTCCGCAACAAAAAGAAAATAAAATAAAGGGAAATATAAAAACCCCATGAACAGTGAAGAAGAATGATTTAAGACGTACTTTAACATTGTTCAGGCGAAGAAATAAATATTTCTGTCGTTGCGCGGTTGAGACGTTCTTACGAAGTTTCGTCGCAGCTCTCCGTCTGGCGCGAGCAATGAATGTGCCAGGTTGGCCGTAGGCTGGAAAATACACAGATTATCATTAAATTACTGACTGCCTTAGGTCACATATTTTACAGTGTACAATTTATTTCAGCCGTTTTTCTGCTTTGTTTTAATTACTAACACAAACGCATGCTAAGACATTGGCGTTTCAATCAAATTTTCAGATTCAGATAAAACTACATTTAGGGTTTCAGATGGAACTACATTACTAAGACGGAATGATGACTTAGTATCAGCGACCTAAATGATTATTTGCTATCCATTATCGTTCACCCATTATATGATTTCATTCTAACTGATTGATTAAATATGGGTCTACTCGCAAAATAAGAATTATTAACACCATAGTCTGCTACGCTAGCCAAGTCCTGATTGCCAAATTTAGCATATTTCAGAGAGCTTTAGAAAGAATTATTAGCAATATAGGATATCTTATAATATTTTTTCTTATAAGTACAGCGATTGATGTTAAATTTTTAAAACGTTTATGTTTTAATGTTTTGTTTAAACGATCAGAAATAATAACTACTCTAATATCTCTGCTTTTAGTATTTATATCAAAAAAAAACAAAAATCAAAATTTTTTGAAACATACCCGACTTATAGTCAAACTTTTTGCCCGTACCATCCACATGACGGATTCCGTACACGGTGGCGCGGTCAGTGATCCGTGGTACGTTACGTACTCCTTAAAGGACGGACTGAAGGCGCTGAGTGGTCGTCTTACTATTGATTTGTTACCTATGCCTATTTTTGCGCTGATAGCGATCAAGTCCTCCAGATAGGTTTGAATCTTGTTGCCGACCTAGAATTAAAATATTAAAACAAGTGTTTATGTAAATTAAATTCTGTGTATACGAAGTGTCTATTCTTAGTAGGTAGGTATTATATGCAACGATAATTATTGTTTGTTTACAATATTTTTTTATACATAGCGTAAATCATGACAAAGTCAGAATTATTATTACTCATTGTAGTTTACGATAAATGCTCGAAAATATATCCAACTACTAACGCCGCTTAAAAATCGACTTTGTATATATGTAAACGTCTTACGTGTCGAATGACTATAAACGTATCAATTTCTGTCTATAAGAATATCACATAATCCACTGAACACCCTAGTCAAGCGCGACCGTATGAATGAAAATATAAAAAAGATCCTCATTGAGGAAATTCGGTGGTAATAAGTTTCTACGCTCTTGAAATTTTTCAAGAAATCTTCAATATACGAAAGTGACTTTAAATGTATGATCAATCTGCTACGATTTCAGATCTATGGTAAGAATCGATTTTCTAGTTATTTTCTAGAAAAATCATCACATATAATTGAATGCTAGCTTTTAGAACTAAGTAAGAAAAGTTGTAACTTAACAACTTGGCGCAATTTAAAATGTTTTATGTAAAGTACAGACATGACACAATTTATTATAAATATTCAGTAATAAAGTACCTATTTCGAACGATAAACGGTAGTGAAATGGACCACGGTGATAAAATATTTTTCCTTAGCAAAATGGCCAGTGAGTACAATGCGTCTTTATCAAGAACGCCTGAATTATTTCTTTAAGAACGTTTCCGCAAAATGAGCTGTCATAGATAAATTGTTTTGTAATGAAATTTTTAGAGATAATGAACTTCTCGTCACTTGTTATCATTAAACTGACACTTCTCTGAAGTTTGACGGAGGAGCGATCGTGAAACGAGACAAAAATAAAATAAATTTATTAAGATAATAATAAGTATTCAAGCAAGTTTCCAAGAACTGGATGAATTTCTTGTTATTTTTATTTAGAATCCGTTAATATTTCTTTAGGTCAAAGTTAGCTACTACAGGATATAATAAGGAACAAAGTTTTATTCAAAAAGATTCAATGAAGAAAGTTAGTTTCAATCTCTTTTCAATTGTCGATTTGTATTTCTTGCTTTTATAATATTATTTACCTTTGTATTTATTTGTATTTCTTGCTTTTACCCTTCACTGTTGGACTCATAGGCCTTTTAATTTTAGAAAACACAAACATAAAAGGGGAACAATAAAACTTATACTTTGAAATATCCGATAATAATTCATAACATTGATTGAAAGTTCTAGAACCCTTAAATTATTAAATTAAAATATGGCAATTCTGAATTACTGATAGACTACAACTTAGAGATATCAAACCTTTTAGAAGTTTCAAAAATTTGAGCAACACCTTGATTCTAATTAATTTATTAGTACATACATACTAATACATGTGGGACTCGTAGATAATTTGGACTCACTCCGAAACAGAACAGGCGCCATAGAAAACAGGTTGATTCGTGGCCAAAGTTCTTGACACACTCGCGTAAACACACATGATAGTCGATGTTCACTTCATTCCCTTTAAATCACTCTCCTTATCACAACAAGTCTATGAAAGTAAAGATGGCTATCGAAAATGGCAAAAGTTGTATGTTTGTCAATAAACATGTCTTCTGTATGTAACGTCAGCAAACATTTGTTTGTTATCAAATACCTACTCTGTTTTAATATATTTGCTTAATGTTCAGAGTTTACATTAATTATTTTGGACGTTACTGGTTGTATATTATTATAACTAGATTGAAAAATCCTTAATATCGCCATAGGGTTAACCTTCATATTATTGCATACAAATTGTTAATAGGCAAATGTTTGTTTTATGCGAATTACTTGTACGACATATATTTATTATTACGTGTATATGTGTTACTCAAATATTATTGGAAGGCAGAATAATTATAGCTACATTAGGTAAACTTAATCTCTAGAATTTCGTTTCGATACCTAGAGACTAAACAAATCATTTTAATCACATAAATACATTTTTTCCAGTGGAGTTTGTGAAATAAATGTTATAAGCGTTCGAGGCAAAGATCGTACAATAAACATTTATTTAAGGAACATTAAAGAGCTCAAACAAATTCATGTATTCGCGATCATTGCCCATATAATCCATCCATCTTTGATAAAAATTTATATGGACTTTAATATAGTAATCGTAGTTTTAGGGAAATCGAATAGAAGGCATTATTGCCACTTGTAAACTTTACTTAAAATCTTACCAGACGTAAATAAATGTAATTTAATATTATATCGTTATAATTCCTTGAACATACATTATCAATAATGGCACATCTTTAAAATTTGGTGCACATCATTTTTAGTGACACTTCTCACCTTATAAATGTTCACGACACCAAGTATGGCCAATGGATCTCTACAGGACGCTGCTACCGCATCGCTTAGTCCGTTATATTCCGCCGATACGTGAATCACCTGGCTCTCCATGGCGTATTGAAAGCCATCAACAAGGTGTTCAGACGGCCAGTGAAGGATCAAGGAATGGAAAAGGTATCGTCGACTGTGCGCTGCTCCGCCGTATATCATGGGGTGTTGGTCTCGTTTCCAGCTTCCGAAAAGCGTCACTGTGAGAAAAAATTGTCTATGACTTTTGGGAAATTCCAATTTTTAATTCGGGAACAATTAATAAGAATTACTCTTTTCTTCCTACTTTTTAGGGCGCTCAACAATAATATGATTATATAAATAAACGTTTATCTTTCCCATAAATTGTATATATAGCTGACATTTAAAAATATTTATTCTGTTAACATAATCCGCAGATCTGTGGAAAGTAAAACGAAGGTAAAAATACACAGGAATTTCCTAATTCTATATCTACTGTAAGGGACTGTTGATATAAGGAAACATCCGTGAAATTTTTGTTCATTTACCTAACAATATTTTAGGGTTCCAAAACCAGTTGTTTTAATATGATCATATAAGTTTATTAATTTTATCCTCATTTAAACCATATGCTATTAGTTATAAGCGCAACTTATATTCAATCTGGATACGTTTTTCATAAAGATGTCGAAGTCATATTTTCGTACTGTTAATAGCTTATGTGATTCACCTACGATATAAATATCCCAGTTGGTTGAGATTTGATGCATTTATATAAATGGCCGGGGACAATAGGCTTGATTTAGTCACACTTGAGCTGTAATTAGAGACCATTTATCTTCATTTTGGTAAGCCTCATTGTTATTGCTCGTTTATAAAATACTAGCTGTGCCTACGACTTCGTTCGTACGGAGTCAAAACTTTTTCTAAAATTAAAGTAGTCTATGTTACTCCCTCATCAGCTATATGCCAGTGAAAGCCCTGTCGAAATCGCCCCAACCGTTCCAGAGACTAGCCGGAACAAAGAGACAGGGGGACAGACAGACAAAAATGGTAAAAAATGTTATTTTCGTATATGTACCGTGTATAGATAGGTACATATTATGGAATTAGTAAAAAGCGGTTATTTTAATATTACGAACAGACACTCCAATTTTATTTGTTTGTATAGATTTATTCGATAGTTCTAATTTCATGTTTACAAAAAAAATTAAAATATTTAATGACCTTCAAATTTTGAAATTTTTAATTGACTTAGGTATTTACGGAATCACTCTTGAAGTTTAGGTATACGCATTGCCGATTCTCTTGCGGAAAAATTATAAATAAAAACAAAGCGTGCCCAGCCAAAAACCCTATTCATGTGGATGGGACTGTGGATTCCAGTTACGTTTATGTGGTAGAAAAAAACAACGATATTATATTGCCAGCTCTTTCTAGTGAGTACTGTGATCGTCTGTTCTCATTTCCCTGGAACTTTTTGTTGATATTGTATCGTGTCTATTTGACCGTAGTTTTTTGTATATTTTATTCAACCCGTGTTAATCCATGTACCTGCACATCTGACCTCTTTCCATGTAGGCAAAGGGCACTGAGTGAACTCTTTTCATCTCAGTTTTAAAGACTACCTTACGGCTCAACATCATCTAATATCCGAGCAAATTTGTCAAGATACGTGAGTCTTGGAGAAAGCACAAGCGAATGAAAATCAGGGTTTAAAACATACAACTTAATTCGTTATTCGTCCTTCGTTACATTATTTGCCTCGTCGATAAGGAAATCCGAAACTTCCTGTTGCGCAAGGTGGTATGCTAATTCTCGTTGTACATTCGATAGTTTCGAAATTGCATCCATTCAGGGTAGAACTTTAAGCGAATTCGACGCAAAGCTTTAACTGAAATTTCAGCTACCGTTCTGCATCGGGAGATTTAATTACATCACACATCCCGTGTTTGCCACCTGTTACAAATTTAACTAGCTTGTCTCGAAATCAAATTACTAAATAGTTGAAGATAATCTGGTTGAGCTACTTATTGATTGTCTGGAATTGATTTTAAACTAAAGCTAGTAACTGAATGCATTATCCAGATATGTATGTATGTATGTATATATGTATGTGTGCGTTTGTGTGTATGTATGTATATGCATGTTCATAAGTATGTGTAGGTATATACATATTATGTGTAATTATAAAATTATTATACAACTATAGTATATATTATATAATAATAATATTATTTATATAATGGCCAATTTTTTTTTCATGCGTTTAAATTAAATTATTTAAGATTATTTAGTGCCTACCACAACTCTCCATCGTCACCTGGGTTGACTGGTAGAAAATGCCAATTGGCATTAAGTCCCCCCTTTGTTAACAACAATAAAGAATAAATAAATAAAACAATACATGATTATTATTTAAAATATCTCGTCAAGATTTACAGCAATTGTTTACATAATAGACACCGAAAACATTATGGAGCCAATTTGTTTGATTTGATTTGATTTGTTTGATATTTGGAGCAAGTGACTACACCAGATATTTTACTTAAAACGAAAGGACGATTATCCTCAAGATTATATTATATTGTTTGTCAGAACTCTTAAGCATACTAGGTATATAAAATTTCTCAGAATACGTGACTGATAAGTAAAATACTGAATTATGGTTTCACGAAATGGTATCATAGAAGCGCTTTCTGACTTGATACTTAAATTTCGTAAATTATTAAATTCAAATAGAATTGTGGTATGTAAATGACACTTTTTAGAACAAGCTGAGACTGTGTTAATGCCAATGTAATAGAACGACTTGGACTACTACAATTAAAAATGAATTTCGACGGATTTCGAAAAATATAATGATTCAAACAGTTCCAATTAATTTGATAGGAAACAGTGAATTTTCAATGCAATCTATATGCTGTCTTTAACTACTTGTGTATCATAACATCATTCGAATGTCAATCATGCATTGCCCGAGAATTAAAAAATGACGAGGATCAGCTTAACCCACTTCTAAGTGTGCTGATGAAAACGCCTTTCTTCAAATAACAATTCTTTGGTCCTTAGATGAAAAAACGTTGGACACTTTTCACTTTGCTGTTCATAGTGGAAATAGATGATTTCATGTTGCTCATTTGAGCGTTAGAGTTCGTCAATGCTCACAGCCAGATCGTCATAGCGCCGACGTGACTTGAATAATTTTAAAGCTGGAAATTCTCTTTCATTTTAATAAGGCGCTGTTGCTAGACAAGTTATGAGAAGAAATCTTTATTATCTTTGTTAGAAGTAATTTATTTTTTGCTACAATATAAACACCTATATCGTGTAAGTGATCGGGGCTTAGAAAAATAATTTTAAAATATTTCGGGCCCAAAATAAAAACAACTGGGCAGTCAGTTAGTTCTACAACCTTAATAAGGACCTTTAGAATTTTGTTGGAGTTTAAATGACTTGTTATCAGCGGGACTGTGTGTGTGTGTGCGCGTGTGTGTGTATTCCTTGGCAGTGTTGCATAAAGTACACGATAGGTTCCATATCTTTCCATTGGTTTACACCCCTATCGATATTTCATGGCAAAAAACAAACGGTTAGCTCAGAGATGAAACTTAAAATACATGTGACGCCATAGCAAAAGTTGTCACAGCGTGAAAATACAGTCTTACCCCAAAGAAAATTCTTAGGATCAGGTATACTTTCGCAG
>DWDT01003564.1:0-12142 GCA_018245595.1 Microceris scylla | reverse complement strand
ACCCGGGAATCGAACCCGGGACCTCCCGATCGGCAGTCGCACATGCAACCAACACGACCAACGAGGCAGTCAATTATTATTTGATTACTTGTTTATTTCCGTGAAGTTTTCAGTGAGCTAAGTATCAATAAACCTTCAACCCGCACTGTACTTTGCACACATATGTATTCTAATTTGAAATCTGTATTCTAATACAAATAGGAGCGAGGTTCGTTTTACTAAGAGTCACTATTAATAAAGTGAAAGTTGCAACGATTAGTACCTACCTCCCTATGTTCATCTGCCACTCTGTCAGAACATAATGCAGTCTTTGCTCTTCAATAATATACTGGCAATATTCTTGACTGTTTCTTCTATAAGTATTTGTATAGTGTAGCAATTGTAACATAAATAAGTCTTACGGATCCTACAGTCCTATTCAGGACGATTGCGTATTATGTCCATCGACGGCAACGCCAAAGTTTGACAGCTGGCTGCTCATGTATTATTATCTTCTCATAAAACGTAGTAATAACATAAGAAGTCCTACTGGTTTGATCTGCAGCACCCACTGTGTGGGTTCCGATATACGAATCCGGACCAATCTCTGACTACACAAAGTTACTTAATAAAAACAGAGCAAAAATTTTAAAAATCCAGAACGTTCGTCGGTTTGTTGTGGACGCGTCCTAACAGAAATTCAGTGTAGTTTCGTCTGTTGCTGATCTATTGACGAATTTCCCACGGCGCGGTTCGTTTCGCCGGGAAAACTGTCACGACACTTATTTTTCCTCGTTGTTTGACTCGGAGATAGTTTTTCCTTTAGAAATGTTATACGTGTAGCGGTGTTTGCCGTTCCGTCCGTCGTATGGAGCACAATTACTGGAATGACGAGGGTCGCTCGACCTAATTTGATTTTGGTGATGTTTCTAATGTCCACGAATTGTGAATAACGAGTTGAGAAAATCGAATGCTAATAGCGCAATTGGATTACTGGATTCTTCTTTAGCCTTAGTTGCACAAAGCACAGTATTGTAGCTGTTTGTTTTGTTGCTGTTTGTCTAGTGGTTGGCAGACTTTTCTTCATTTTGTTGCTAGCAATATGAAAGTGTTTGGCATTATTCCTGATGCCTGTCTGTTCCTAGATGTTTCTAAACCACAATTTCCATCTGTCATTGCCACAGCTCTTACCTAAAATAAACTGTAGATTGTAATTATTCAAAATTTCGCTTTGACCGATAATCTAACATAAATTTTATTTATGAACTTTAAACTTTGTCTCTGTAATGCGGATTTTAAATTGTTTGATGTTGATATGATTAACAAAGAATTTCAGCACCATTTCTTTCTGACATCTAAAAGTAAATAGTTTTTAAGTGTAACTCCTGTGTCTTTGGTATTTTCTAGTGGTCCACGACGAATCAAGGTCTCGCGAGGTTTGTCTTAATGTCAACAATGACCGACGGAACAGCGTTGCCACGCACGGATAAGCCCAAAAATGGCCGCTAACGGTCCCTAAACCAAAAATTACTCCTCCTAACCTTAAGCAATGAGTACTTTGGATATAACATAGTACTTAACTTGCCACATACTATTATGGCTTATTTTTCGACTCAGTTCCATGGAGCGTGATCACGGTGGAAACTAACATAACTATAAATAGCAGAGGTACCGTACATGAAGAAGCAGATTTTTTCCTTTGAATCCATTAACATAAAGTTAACGTTACGTTGAATGGTATCATACAAAAGTGAAAGTTTAATCGGAATCCGATTAGTCGTTTTTTGCGTGATGTGCTCAGCTCAGTTCTCTTACATGAATAAACAGACAAAAATTATAATTACAAAAAATCGTATGGCTCGTTAAAGCGATTTACACACTATCCGATTCGATTTTCGCAGCGGATACAGAGTATTGTGTTTTGGAATATGTGGATTTGTATTTCACGTTATCCGTGAATACACAAAATCCTATATGCGTACAAGCAACCCAAATCCTTTTGACTTTTCCTTTGATTGGCTTATTGGTCCAATAGGTAGTGGCATTGACAGCCGGAATCCGGCGTTGTGAGATCTGATTCGCATCCAAGTCAAATATTAGTGTGGGGCACACTACTATTTGTTCTGTATCTAGGTTTAAAGTAATGTTTTTATGCATGAATTTAAGAAATTTCTGTAGCTAAATATGTATTTTTCAGCTATCTGGTTACCCACGGCGCACGCTATGTCAGATTTGTGTGTAGATGGCAGTGCGTAACTTCTCGCCAGGTATTATTATTATAAAGATACACACTCGTACATATATTATGTATATTGGAGCTCTTGTAATATTCTGATATTATGATTACAGTAATACGTCTACTTAATGTTTATAGAAACCGTGATAGTGGCTTGGTATTATCATTATCGGGTATCATCTAATTATGATCGATATGAATATCGGATCGGATAGTGTAGTGGGTAGACGAAAATTGCGACCTTCGTGTTATAGCCGTTTTAGCGTGTATTTTTTCCCATAAATCTGTCATGAGATTTGATTTCATTTATCAGCATGGGAAACATCTCGAAGTGCTCTTGTGACTTTGACATGTAAAATTTAATATTTTAACGTATTTTCTTGTTCGTTAACGACTTGCTTTTTCAAATCGGTTTAATGTATTAGACGAACTATAATATTATTGTCATTTTCTATCATTTTTTTTATTATTTTTTGACTTATTTCCATTGCAATGTTAAAATTGCCGGAATGTTTGTCAAGTGAAAACGCTATATTGTATTTATATAACAAAAATAAAATAAAAAAAACATGAAGGATTCCAAAGCTAAGTTTTTCTGAACGGACATTTATTGGCAAGTTGGTAAGTTCAATACTTTTCAATATGTCAAACGGACATAGATATTTGTGGAGGAGTCTCAAAGTGGATTGAAAGCACACGAACACCAGAGTAACTTTATTACAGAGCAATCACATGATTGGTATAAACTTCTTTGTCGAAAGAAGTACCGAGGAGGTAACTTATGTAGCCGGTGATCCATTGGCGAAACGGCAAATCCACTTTATTGGTTGTTCGCTCGCTGTCTTATTGGCTACGGTTGATATTCCACTGACGAGAAAATTATTTTAGGTTTTATAGGATATATAAAAGTATCGAGATATCGTTTTAAAGATCTTTGATTCTTTTCCATCTTTATGATTTTTCTTGAATTTTCGCCTTCTATCGCGCGTATGTCTTCGCAAATGGACACCCGCCCTCACGACGTTCTCGGGTTTCGAATACTTAGCCTTGATTTATCACGCGCTCAGTACAGGAGCTCGAGGTAGACGATAAATCATAGATTTTCCGCGCGCCGAACGATTGCGCCGTGTTGCTAACATATGAAGATGCGTTTGTAATTAATGGACGAACTCGATAAAAATGATAATAAATCGAGTTTAGTGGCAATATTTTTGTATGCGCCGCGAAACTATTCACTACATAATTTAGTATTGTGTTCTAATGTGAACATTGCCTTGAAATATTTGCTACTAAATTAATATATCGGTTTTGTTTTGCTATTCTTTTACTGTATAATTAATAAAATTTGATATAATGTATTTGAATTCCTCGTTAGTCGAGTGGTTGCAACCGTGACTGCCGATCGGGAGATCCTAGGTTCAAATTCGGGTCGGGTATTATTGGATTTTTATAATTTAGAAATTCTCGTAGTGACCCGGAGTCTGGATGTGTGCCCTGTGTATGACAATAGGCCCACCACCTATTCCATTGTGGGACTTAAACGTAGCTGGTGAAACGTGCGGCTGTACTACACTCCTCTGCCTACCCCTTCGGGGATTACAGGCGTGATGTTACCTTTTTTAATATATTTGATATACAATAATTGTATTTTAAACACTAATTTATTTTAAACATAGTCGCCACATCCCTCTATAAACAAATCCAGTTCTAACCGGTTTAATCTAGACGTATGTAGCTTGGATACGACATAATCCACGATTCAGGTGGCAGGACCCAGTGACCGGTGAATCACGTTTATAATGCAAATTACATCGTACGCGAACGATTTGGTAATGGGCGAAGTGAGCGCATCATGCCGCCGATATGACTGACGCGTCGAGACAGTTTCGTCTTGTACTGTGGAACAGTTAGTAATCAGTAGAATTAATAAATAAATATTGACTTTATGATTCTAATTTGTTCTATATTGTAAATTATTGTGACTAATTTGCAACTTGTAAAACTTATTATTCATTTAAGAAACCAAAAAGCAGTTTAAAAACATACGTTTGGTTCTATTTTCGTAAGGATATATTACGAGGTACGTGACAATTGCGCGTTTATATGATGTATTTTAGACATATTGTCAGCGGTCGCATATCGCAGGCGGTTATCGCATGCCGTTATCGCATGCCGCCACGATTTGGTAATAGTCACCTAGCGAGCGGCAGCGGGGTCGTCGCCCCGCGAACAATACTCTGGTAATTATTTACTTTACCGGCCGTCGCTAGTGATACGATATCGAAACAAAAGTATCGATACGTCGCGCTAGGGAACGGGAACGGCTTGTGTTTGGCTTGTGGATAGCCTAGCATGCGTATTGTTTTAGCCCGTGTACAATCAAAATAAACTTTATGTGTTATATTGGTGGTAAGCACAGAAAGACAACAGTATGATCATCGGTGTAAGGTGATGGGCATTTTAGTATTAGAAGTAAAAAAACGTAACATCACGCTAAAATACCTGAATGAGTACGCAGAGGAGTGTACACTCCCACGTGTCAGTTGAAGCGGTATTAAGATAACCAATAGTTTGACTTCGGAAATACATATTACTATCAATAATACCTGCTACGCTTGGTTGGTGACCTTTAATGGGTTTTTCGAAATGATATCTATGCTATAAGTTGCAAGTTTAGTCTTCAGTCTCCTCGTTACTATTGAGCAGCGCTAATTTGAACTTAGCTTTCCATTTTAGCACCAGTCACTGAATATCTTGATATGTTTGACTCAAAAATAGTCTTAAATCTCCTAAAATTCTCCATAACTTTATTCTTTTCCTATGACTAATCTGTAATTCTGATTCAGCCTACCCCCGTCCACAGCTGGACATAGGCCGCTCCAAGCACGCCATTGAGATCGATCTTCAGTTCTGCACATCTCACAATTACATTATCACATACATTCTTTAGTTCTTCGCGTCCAGTAACTACAATACAATATGCACAAAATTATATTCTTCAGCACTTTAGAGTCAGTAACTACAATATAATATGCACGTATACATCAGTCTATAAGCAGTGCGCTCGCGTGCTGCGCTAGGCCGATGCGCTACGCGTGCTGTGCACGCGCGTTTGCGCAAAACGCAACCCAAATACGCGAAAACGGTTCGTTGACCCGCGCGGGTTGCCCAAGCGTGGACCATGGCGCGTGACGTCAGCAGGGCTGCCACTAATAGATCATTAAACTGTTCCCGATTAGTAGCAAATACTTTGTATTGTACCGAGGTTATGCATTTAGTTAGTGTGATAGTCCTATTAGAATTATTATTATTATTATATTATCAGCGAGAAATAAGTGCTAATTATTTCAGTGGATAGAGTGGACTTTTAGTGGTACTATATATAAAGTAGTATCTTCTAAAGTAATTATATTTATTGAACGTTTCTTTGGCTCGATATATAAATAATGGCATAGTAGTGGAATGAAGAAGTGAACGCAATCCTTAATACGATGGATTTTGAGGCCATTAATGTCCTGAGATTAACTAGTTCTCAGACTAGCATAAGTTCACCTTTCATTTTATTTCATATATTTTACCTAACGGTGTAGTAAAGGCAAATGGAGTTTCTAATTAAGATAACAGTGTTCACGCGAAAGCCTAAATATTTCATTTCTTACTTTGCTCTTTTGAGGGTCAATTAAACGTATATTCTCACTAGTCCTTGCCGCTTCTTAGAATTTAAACTAAAACCCAAACGAATTTTATCAAAATAGTCCTTAACGTTATTACGTTTTATCGTCAAAGGCTATTTTCCTATTGGAAAACTGAGTCATATTCGTATTTTGTTACGTAATGGTATCTAATTGATTTTAATTATGAACATTTTAAGCCCATACATACTTTCATATTGTCATATGCACTTACTAAGTATTGTCGTTTAGGCATATACTAACAATTCACATTATGTATCTATTAAGATATGTGAATTATTACACCCCTCTACTAATGATTTACATATCTTCTACCTGAAGGTTGCCTGGAAGAGATCGCACTGATAGCGCTCTGATAAGGCCGCCTTTTGTAAGCCTGGCATTTAGAAACATTTGTGTTCATACATGTTATTTTTGTTTACTGGTGCACCAATAAGGAATATAAATAATAAATATATGAATAACAATTTCCACCAACAATGGTCTTAATGAACATGTTTAACTTTCGAAACGAAATTAATATTTATCGATATTTTTATACAGCATATGGCTTCGTTTTGGCTAACATCCCACCTCATAGTAAGTTTACTACTTACCCTATAACGTAGACAGCTGGCTGACATTCTTGCTTCTAAAAAATTTTGTGCTCTTTCTATCCGGAAATATATACTTAACAGCCTACATCAATCATCTATTGCCATCCCTCTCTTAATGAGCGACCTTGCTCACTTTTATAGTGGGTTTTTGACCATAATCCCCACGCTGGGCATAGGAGTCGGCGATCGTAGAACACAGCTTCTTCACCTTGTCAATGCTGCTGTCTGTGGGTGGCCAGAGTATTTAGCTGTGCCTAGGTAGGCATCATACAATAACCAGAGAGGAATCTATAGATCCTGCCAGAGTTCCACTCAATAGTTTAGACGGAGCTATTCGGACTCGCTACCAAACTTGGTCGAACTGTGAATGCCAATAGAGTGAACAGCATTTAGAAACAAAAAAAAAACAGTTAATGGTAGTCATCAGTAGCTACGAATTGGAACCGTGACGTAAAAACTTTTCGGTCTAGCCGTAGGCAACCCTATTGTGTTCGTATTCAAATTTAATTGATATCGCTCCTTGAAGGGCCCGGGTTATTGCTAATCGGAACATGTCGGACACTCGTTAAGGCGACCGCTGTACACATTCGGTAAGTTTAACAACTACTAAGGAAACATAATAGCCTAGTCCCGTTTAGGTCGACCGTGGTATGGACAGGTTATAAATGCTTGGAAATTGTCCGTTGGTGCTACGCGTTAGTGAGGACGTCCCTCGTTATTTCGGGTTCCCTATGACATGGATGGTTAGTAAATATACCCTTTGAAGTAAATATGTTTAATCACACCCGGTACTTGTAACCTACGACCGAGAAAAGCGGATATGAGGTAGTCTTTGAGCGTTACCATAAGTTTATTTTTGTTTCTTCTCTGTATTTACCTAGTTTATAATAATTATTTATTTATGGATATTAGAGATAATATTTCTATTCAGAAACAAAAAATAACTGTCTGCGCTGTATTTATTGTAGTAATTAAGGAATATACATAGGTATGTATTATAATCAAATGTTCTTTTTCTCTCTTTATTACTCTGATAAGGACACGAGTTTCTTAAGTGTAAATAAGGCTTAACTTTTACCACGTGATCATATCTCAAACTTAACCCGCTCGAAACAAAATTCTGTAAATGAAAATTATACAAAAAAAATAGTAATAAAAGTGCAGATAATAGACAATTAATATAAATATACTGAATTATACTACTCTCTGTGTATTGTATAGTTAGGTATATAAATCTAGTTTCAGGAGCGAGGCACCTTTTATAATTCAGAAAAGATATATTATGTACTAAGTATTCCCAAAGGCAGACCTTCGTCAACACGCCTTCTATAACCCTAGTTGGAACTACGCGAAGGGCATTGAACTGTTGTATTTTTAACTTATCGTGTTCCATTGTAGTTTTGTGTGTATGTGTGTGTGTGTGTGTACGTTGGAGTAAATTATCAGTTACGTGCTAATGTTGTTGTATTGTTCAGTGTTACTTACCGCAATGTGCTTTACGGCTACGAGGTGATATCGCTGAGTTGTGGGTTCAAATCCTCGGCTATTGAAATTATTTTTGGATATCTTTTGAAGGTCGGAGTGCTTAGTGTGTAAAATGCGGCTTTTTGTATTTTTTTATAAAACATCAGTCAATTTTAATAAACGCGGTGTAATGTATGTGGTTATAATAATAATAATCTCGGGTACTGATTTTACACCCACACACAGAGTGTACGCCCTTGATAATTACATTAATATTTGTTCAGTATGAAAATGGAATCCAGATCTTCCAACTCAGCATTCAGGGTCACTGACCATGGACCAACTGGCCAGTTACATAATACACGTTCATAAATTCAGATCCACATACGTTGGGTTAAGTTAGAACAAAGTGGTCTGGACGGGCATTACCGGCTGGCCAAGGGGACATAAAATTTAATACCCTCCAAGGCGCTAGTTCTTACGAGCGACTTTTACAAATGCACCCCCGGGGAATAAGTTCCACGTGAACTCGAGCCACTTCGACTGGTTTTAAAGTCCTACATGTATGGAAAGAGTTATGGAACTCCACTATGTATGTATATCATATAAAAACGTAATGTCACGCCTTTAATTCCCGAAGGGGTAGGCAGAGGTGTGTAGTACCCTCCCACGTTTTACCAGTTACGTTTTACGTACCATGGAATAGGTGATGAGCTTATTTGTATATCATATATGCGCACAGTATATATTTCGTTGGTTGTCTTTTGACCAATATACATGTGCAACATAATTTTAAAATCATCATCATCATCATTATCATCATCAGCCCGTCCGCGTTCACTGCTGGACATAGGCCATTCTTTCACTGAGTTCGATGTTCAGTTCTTCGTATCCAATTCTATGGATATATTTTTAAGACACAGCTACATTTTTCGTTATGTGTATCTTATTGATTACTTATGCAAACTGTCATCATTAATACTACAGTATACATTTTGTTGCATGTTTGAATAACAGTCGGAACAGTTTGTCGGTTGGTCCATATGATACATGGCCGCCAGTTTCGTTTTTATGCCACGTGCCGCTTAATGCGAGCCACGTCCTCGTACGAAAATCGAGCATTCTGCGAACGTTGCCCTCTCAAACAGATTTCAGCTCGACGCCCCGCAACTATATAAACGGCAATTTATTTAATTTGTACACAAACTATTGAATTACCGGCTATGCGACCCGACTATGCTCGCAAGGAATTCGCGATGAAGTCTACGTTGTATGCTATGTTAATATTATATGGTGCTTTGTGCACGTCTTTATTGTTCATGATATAAGATTCTCTATTGTCATTATATTTTTCTTGTATTTGCACCTGTTGTAGTTGTTGTATATAAACCAGCTCGGAGTCAGGATTTGTGCCCGATGCACGGCAATACGCTCATCACCTAATTCATCGTGAGATTAACCTCTTCGGGGAATGCAGGCATGATGTTGCGTTCTACAACTGTTTGATATAGCTCAACAAGTGCAACATCTTGTACAGTATAAAAAATCGCAGCCAAAAATTATTTCTGGTCAGTGCATTTATTGATGGTTATTATTATTATTGTTGATTCAGCTTGTTAATTCAGTGGTCATTTCAATCCTAACACATTTGTTACGGAGGACAAGTTGGGTGTACCTCTCGTTGTAAGCTACAGGTATGTGTCCATGTGGACAAATTGGAATGGCTACTATGTACAGTTTGATTCTATGTAAGTTTTTAATTTCTCCCTTAAGCGTTTGGATAGAATGAATTGTACCCTATCTCGTTTGATCGTGAGAACGGCTGAAGTTACGAAATCCTGGGGGTTTCTGTCAAAAGTTTTGGACAAAATCAATTCTATCGAGATTTTACTAGCTAAGAGCACCACTGATTGTCGGGGTCATTTTATGAAAATCTGCGACGTCTATCTATGAAATGCATGTAAACCAAGCGTTAGTGATTAAGTGCATCACTAATTGTCTGAATTTTTTATAGTCTGTGACGTTCAACCAAAGCATTTAAACGAGATTATTTTGACCCAGACTTTATTGACTAGAGCACTACCGATTGTCCTAACTATGAAAATCTAAGACATCCACGAAAAAGTGCAACTCTACCCGAACTATACACAACACGGGTACAGTGTATAATATTTGACATCCATCAAAAGTGTTGGAAAAAATCGACTCTACCCGAACTCTACCACGAGCCCCACGGCCACAGTGTATAATATTACGTACACGCAGCAACAGCACACAAGTGGCGTGACAGCGTATTGTTGCGAAACAACAAAACACATGCCCGTCTCCCAACTGTTGGGCAATGTTTGTTGTTATGGAAGCTGTTATGCCATCAGATATTACGCCGCCCAGTTATTTGCTTGCGGTTGATCATTACACATTATTTTCATCTATACGTACGTTGTTATTGATAATGGACATACGGAATAGGTATGCACAGAAAAAAGTTCCTTAAATATTATTGTACACACACGCATACAAACACGCACACACGCGCACTCACACACGCACGTATATATATATATATGTTGTTACCGATAATAGAGATATGAAACAGGTATGGGCAGAAATAATGAAAATCACATAAACATCTTGCTATGACTTTTGCCATCTGATCCCCAGCTAGGCTATCTTCAAGTATGTGGAGCCAGACAACTGTTACACATACCGCCACACAATTCTATTAATATTTTTTACTTTTTATTTGAAGACAATTTCGTCGTCAAACAGAACAGAGTACTGATATATATGTTAAGTACCCTGTCTTATATTCACAAACCACATGAGATTTATACTCGTGTAACAATAGCATATGATTGGTTCCAATTTGAGGAACCGTTCGGTCTCGTTTGGTTATCATCATACAACTTTCTTTAACTCTTCTCGATCTTCAATATAATTGTAGTCAACATGTGCCTATAGCAAGTTTTATGAGCTAAAGAGAGTAACAGATAAGCAGGCGGCAGTTACTCTATTGGCCACTGCTAACCACATACGTTTGCAATTGTCTTCCTATGGTGCTGTGGGACAGTGGAATTCTAGTTGATGTATGTAGTTATATTCGCGGAGGTATCTCCAGTTCAACACAAACGGAGGGTTTAGAGTTTAGCTGTGGGATGGGAATCATCGCAAAATACTTCGCACTAGACAGACACATTGGCCACTGCAGCCTTTCAAATTGTAACTGTACAAGGGTTTGTACGGAGATAGAGAGGTATGTATATCCATCTAACAATACAGTTGAACGACACTAGACGTGTATTCGCGAGTTGTTTACGAAACGGTTCCCCGAAACCGGTAACTATGTATGTATGTACGTGGAGTGTCGTATTAAACATATATTGACTGTAGTGTCGGTAACACTCGGCTAATGGTTGCCATGGTGACGGTAAACAGTTTAACGACAATTGTAATTGTTGTGTTCCATGTTTGAATTTATACGTTACATTAATTGAATATTCGGTTGCAAAATACCTCGAGTTAAATGTATCAGTTGTTACTGTGCGAAAGTTCTTGGTTTATAAAATAAGGTAGATTTTTTATCTTTACACCTTTATTCCTTAAGTAAAGGAGTGTAATTCACCCCTATATTCCACCTGTTAAATTTCATGTGCCACCATGGAACAGATGGGCTTATTGCTGTACACCGGGCACAAATCCGGACTCCGACTAAGAATTCTAAGTTAGATAGATCCATTAGTACCCGACCCAGGAAGCAAACCCAGAACCTCTCGACTAATAGTCGCCGTTGCAACTGTCGACCAACGAGGCAGTCATATATGTATAATAAATTAATAACATAAATCGATTTATATTATTATAATCTTCAAGTCATAGTTCAAATTCAAAATTACACACACACACACTTTTACATTCACACCGTACCTTACACATCCACTTACATCCACAGCGTAGAAAACATTATAAAGAATTCTAAGGTGTGCCGGTTTCCTTACGATGTTTCCTTCATGATATATTTAGTTTAATCTTAAATACGTATATAACGTCATACTGTCAGGGAAGCGTGAGATTTTTTCTGAAGTTACAGAAACGTTTGAATTAGCGGAAAAGGCGGAGTCATGAGTGGATTAACAAAACCAAAAACATTTAAATAAAATTACTAGAACAATATTTCG
>DWDT01003563.1:0-12143 GCA_018245595.1 Microceris scylla | reverse complement strand
GCCGGACAAGTACCAGCTGCACCTGCACGAGTCGTGCGTGCTGTCGCTGCGCTTCGCGTCGTGCGGCAAGTGGTTCGTGTCGACGGGCAAGGACAACCTGCTCAACGCCTGGCGCACGCCCTACGGCGCCAGCATCTTCCAGGTGCGAACTCTGCCATACCCTACATTATCCAAATTAAACGAGACAATATCGGAATATGTTTTTAACTTATAAGTAAATAAACATTTCTCGTGAAACATGTGGACACTCCACGGGATACATCTTACGGGGAACTCGCTTCACACCTGTAATATCCTACCCTTATTAAGAATTCGAATTTTAAAATTTTCTCGTTGCCAACAGTCAAAAGAATCATCATCGGTGCTGAGCTGCGACATCTCATCAGACGACAAATACATAGTGACCGGCTCCGGCGACAAGAAGGCCACAGTGTACGAAGTGATCTACTAACAGTGACAGTCTAACGTACAAACAAACAAACAGACAAACGAACAAAACGGATCAACAAGTGACAGTGAGTGAGTGAGAACGTTCCGCGAACGTGGAGTGGAGTGGTGATATAGCTTTAGTGTATGTATAGAGAGTATCGGGAAGCCTGTACGTACTTATGCGACTTGTTTATATAGAATTAGTGTGCGCGGTTATGTTTATTTGTTGAGCGCCCGTAGTGTATGTTGGCAGCAGATCTCAAAATGATGATTTCGTTTCAATATTGTTGTAAAATGCTCGTATTAAAGAAAAGATATGCGCAAATCACCCTTGTGCGGTTTTCTTTTTATTTACCCCATGTTGACTTGTGCAAGGTAAGTATGTTATATTTTTACAAGGTCATCTTTTACCTACATCAAAAGGTATAGATTAATATCAATATCTAAAACTAAAGCAAAGACAATATTTACATTACTCGGTTTTTCGTTTTTATGTTTTTATCATTACAATCATACAATCCCAGGTATACAAAAAATTATACACTTTATTACACTGTGGTATTATAGTCACTTATAGTTAACCCCCTAACAGTACAATAGGTCCAAAAAGCTTTTCCTTACGTACAAAAAATTTAACAAGTCTAATGCAAATTTTTTTTCTATTCGAATACGAATCGGGTCAAATTATATAATTTTTATTTTTAGTTTTAACATTGAAGCATGAACAATATTTATCACATATTTGTTATAAAACAAAATGCACCATGTAAAGCCAACTAATCCGTATAATAAAAATATTCTGCACGTAGGAATATAAAGAAAGATACTTTGTCGCAAACGCTATGTAGTTCGTCTTTCTCTCACCATAAAACGGTAAACCACAATGTGCTAGTTCCTAAATCGGCTTATTTATAAAGTATCTCACGTGCTGCAGGTATAACAATTATTTAAATGTAATAAAAGGTTATAATGAAATTTTCTGTGTTTTATTATTCATTTAATACTACTATCTCGTCACGCCAGGTCCCTTACGGAACAGCCAGTAACCACCGACCCAACGTAAGTATTTTGATTATCATTAATTTTAATGTAAGTTTTGTTGAGCTTTCTTTGACTAAATCAGAGTACGAATTCCCCACTCAAAGAAGGGATAAACCCTAACAGCTAGCTTCTTAAATGTATAATAACGCTTTATAATTTCCTTTACATTTACTTACGCGCCCTCTCTCATCCGCGACGTAACTACCCGCAATACTTTAAACATTGATAATGATAATTGATATCTAACCCATACAGCCTAAAACCTACATATATACATTCTTTTATTGCAGTCAGAATGACAAAAGTAAAAAATAACTGTCTAGATAATCCCTATGTATAACAAAAAACAATAATTTGGAAACGTTTAATATAATATTACTCGTACAATATTATGCATTTGTAGGTTATTATTATTATTTTAATACTGGCAAAATAAAAAAAGACATTTTATTTCTTATTTTCTTATTAGTCAGTACCTACCTTTACCAAAGAGTGGAATAATAACTTCATTACATACGCATGTGATACGTATCGAAACATTCGTGTAATTAATTAATAAACATTGACATAATTAATGTTAAACATAAAAAAATTACAAGCTGACCCCACATGACAGTACGTATTAGGTATACGTTCTTATCTTGTGAAATATCCCGTAGGTATATTTTTTTGTGGCTAATGCATTCGAAATGTGATTTGACAAATATGTGTATAAGGTTTCCATTGGTCACCTGCAAACCATAAACAACATGCTAACGAGCTTTTTATCTACGTCATGGTCGATACGTTACTATGTTCTGTTTTATACTAATCCTCTATCTGCCCGAACATTTGCCAAACAACTGGTGAAATAGTTCATAAATATCTCTATAACGAACATTAGAACAGAAATTATCGGCGTGATAAATGGTTTAAAAATAACAATGATAGATAGCTCTGACAAAAAAACATATTACTGTTCATCCTAATTGACAATGATTCCTTTGAACATATTACTGTTAATCCTAATTGACAATGATTCCTTTGAACATATTACTGTTCATCCTAATTGACAATGATTCCTTTGAACATATTACTGTTCATCCTAATTGACAATGATTTTGATTAATTTGTTAACGTACGATACCGGCGTTAGCCCGTAACTTTGTCTCTGGATAACTACATAAATTTATTGGCAATATATTTATATATAAACAAATAACATTTTTTTTTCTTTTTAACCAATATTTATATAACAAAAGCACGACAATATCGCATTTGAAACGTTTACGTATAGCGTTTGAAAACAAGTATAACATTATTTATTTTCTTTATTACGTAGGTATTTAACATACCGTGCATTGATCGGTAAGTGTTGTGTTTACATTAATTAATAATAGTAAAGTTCATTGCTAATGTGGTATTTTCCATCGCTGCTATAGAAAACAAGTACGTGTATTGGAACAGTGTGCTGCCACGTAACAGATCCTCCGCGCAGACGCCGGCGGTGCCAGCCACCGGACGTTATCGGCATTATGGACTATTATGTTTCTACGTCACATCACACATGAGCATGAGGCCCTTGTTACAACCATAGTATGTAGAATAAGTGTGTCACAAGCACATGTTACTATTGTATTGTGTGTAATACTGACCATAACTCTCGCACACGTAGGATTTACGGTACCTATTCTAATGCTTCTGAGTGCCATTTTTAATGATGTGAACTTGTGCAGACCTTTATTTAGTACTACATATATATTGGCAACGAAAAGCGACTTATTACTTAATAGGTCTTAACGAACATTTTAATCGCTTTTTAATTTACTACGGTTCAATTTACTACTTTTTAATTTACCACTGTTCAATTTACTACTTTTTAATTTACTACTGTTTAACTTACTACTTTTTTTAATTTACTTACTTTACTACATTACAAATGGGGTAATATAGATTGCTCTAGATAGTCGCACGCCTAAATGCGTCTCTACTTTGACGAAAAAATCAGTCTCACTTTTTAAGGCGACAGCGCATTAACCTCCCAGAGTCGTCCTAACTAAATCGCCACCGTCAGCCTGTGAAGCCCAAAGAGAAAATTAATAGAGCCAAGTACAGACTACAATTCGATATGAAAATAATAGGACCCTAAAGAGAGTGTAATTTATAAAAAGGAACTACATAAGTACAAACGTAGTACCTTAACCGTTTGTCCTGTAGGCACCTACTTATGCTCTCGACATGAATCAATTGCTGCTTGATCGAGCTGAGCTCATTCTTTCTCTATTTTGTTATTCTTGGTAAACTATACAATACTACATATTATGTAATATGCAGTTGTAATATGCAGATGTTCATTTTTCTCAGAAATCAAGATTGGGAACCAAATAAAAATAAGTACGTCAATTTATAGACCTGTGTTACACTTTAAAAAGTGTCCCACAGCGATGTAAATATCTTAAACATCGACGTAAATAGAGCACAAAGTAAGTAATTGGAGAGGTCCCAGCACCAGATGGTGGCGGTGCCAGCCACCGCCGGCGATAGCGCCGCGCCGGCTAGACGCCGAGTGACGCACTTCTCTATGGGTTGGGACATACGAACTGATGCCAAAAAGTATGCGATTTTTATTGGACTATTATGTGGCTATGGGAATTTCTTATACTGTGTTTCTATTAGACTGTTGTTACAGAAACAGAAGAAAAGTGTATTTACTTAATAAGGTCTAGCCCATATTCGAAATATGTAATATCTTAAAACTCGTTTTAAATGACGAAAACCATAAATGAATAAAAGTAGTCAAAGTCAATAAGAAAAAAATTGTTTTAATTACCTATGTTTCACTATCCACCTAGCTATGCATATTCTTTAAAAGCTCCCGGATTTACGACTCAATATGTACAAATTATTGATGTACCTACGCTTCAATGACTCGTTTGGGTAGGTACCTATACATATTCGTTCCTAACAATCCTAAGGGTGCGTTTCCACCAGGGATGAGCGAGGATGCGTAACGAGGAATGTGTTTGTTAAGAACCAATAGGATCCCTTCCCTTTCCCTGTACTGAGCGAGGCTAGGTAAACGAAGGGATTCTATTGGTTTTTAACAAACACATTCCTCGCTACGCATCCTCGCTCATCTCTGGTCGAAACGCACCGTAACTCCTCTACAGAGTGTAAGTACACAACTGAATTCATGGAGAAGAACTCAGAACGACTAGTCAATGAAATTGACCAAGTGAATGTTACCATTTTATCTAAACACCGAAGAATTTTCGTAATGTGTGTTAATAATAAAATAGCAGCAAGTATAAAATCACGACGTATGTATGTATATGTTTCTACAGGCAAAATATTTTTTAATACGATAGAAAATAACTGAAATGTTTTTTGAAAGTAGGTAAACTATACAGACCTAAAAAATAGTTTCCGGTTAGTTGTCTGTATTTCCCGCCAAACTGATGATCGTTGTAACAAAATTGGTGTAGTGATGATTTATAGTCATAATCAGTATAAACGAGTAGAATCACAAATATTATGGCGGGTCAGGCTTTCATCTCCACGTTACCTAGAACGACACTGTTGGTACCTAATGACGTAATTTGCAATGTTATATTCAGACTACGGTTATAATAAAGCATAGAAATTTTGTTTTCTTAGTCATTTTTTGGTAATGGTCTCAACATACACGCAAATAGATTACATCAGCTAAAATAATTTACATGGCTTTTTTGTTGAATAAGAATTCCCAAGAGCAAAACTGTTTTTGGATAACTAGATAAGGGATTTATTACGAGGCGATGACTAACGAGGTATTGTTGTTCACTATTTTCGAGGATAGATATTGCCTCTTATCAGGGGATGTGTGCATTGCAAAAATAGGCATATAAGTATATGAATACGCTCGTCGCTCCTCAAATCGGAAGTTACATATATTCTTGATTGTCTGTTACGAATGCCAATGATAATTTATGGAATTATTAATTACGCATTTCATTATAACGTTTTCTAATTTGTCTTATAAATTTTATTATACTAAATCCATGGTAGGTAATAGCTATACCTTATATGTAATAGGATTTAGTATATTAGATTGTAGATAAAATTATGGATAATTATTTATTATACTTAAACAATAATAAAATAATAATCGACCCATTGTAATTCCACTGTTGGAATATGGGTCTCCTCTCATATTGAGAGGGTTAAAGCCTGTCACGATGGCCAAGTGCTGGTTGGCATACTTCACACACCTTAGAATTTTATTTATTTTTTATAAATTCTAACATGTGGAGGTGTTTTCACAATGTTTTCCTTCACTGTTAGCAAGTGATATATAAATTTAAAAGGCTCTTTTGTAAAAAGGTGCGCGCCATGGATTTGTACCCAGCACCCCGGAGTGAGGGGCTGAATTCTTAACCACTAGGCTATCACAGCTTGTGATTATATTCAATAATTGTATTTACTTAGTAATTGTTGGTTACTTGTATTTTGATTTGATACTATCTCATAATATTTTCCACCTTAATTATTGGTCAATCACCATAAAATAACAACAATGGAAAACTACCTCTAAATATAAGTAAATGACGCGTAGGTAATCTAAGAAAAACAAAATAAAAATTCTAAAAATCATAGCAGCGTATATTTTGCGATATGTTATATATACAGATATATAAAATAACAATTTTAATGCATAGTAATAAAAAACTTCCATATCAAAAAATAAATAATAACAATAATTTAGTGTCAAATATTTTAAAATCTGTAATATGTTGCGAATTCAAAGTAAAAAAAAAATATAATAAAGCGGAACACACAATGATTAAGTAGGTATGTAGTAACTTTAGTTTCAGTTTTGCATATCGTGGGTAAAAGAACTGTCGGGTAGGTCGGACAAATAAGTGATAAAAATAGAAAAAGTGAATGATCCTCATATCGTTTATGTCCAATAAATAACTTTTTTAATTGATATATATCCACTTGTTTATCTACTTTAGTACTGCGGTGCGCTTAAACGTGGACAAACAAGCATATTCTTTTAAAATTTAAAGACGTTAAAGGCAACTTTGTTATGATAATAGTAGCTTGCTGGAGATCGACTGTGCTGTCTGTTGTTACCGAGAGTAAAGTGGCATTATAGAGTTTGATCGCGTCATGCGCAAGCCTGCGCTTCTCTCGTGGCTCGACCGATAATCGTTGATCGCTGTTATCGCGCGTCCGTCGCGGTGTCCGGCGCTGCTGCCGCCGCACTCACTCCATTCACGGAACGCGCCATACGCGGCTGCCTGCATCTCATCCGCGACAGATAAACTAACTCTTCACTGAACGTTTTACTATTGCGGAACGTGCCAACGGCGATCTATCAAAATTGGCAACAACTGTACTATTTGTAAGTGTTTAACTATTACTTTGTTTCCTGTCAGTCATGATTATATGGTTAGTGTATTTGTTTACTATGTAATAAAATTTACTTTCCAGGTTCAAAATGTATCTTCAGGATACCGGCCCATTTTTAGACGATGGTCTTCTAAATGATGAGCTCCTCTTCGAATACTCGCCGGCGGAGAGTCTGATTAATTTTGAATTACCGTCGGCGCTCGATTCGGAAGTTAACGAATGGCAGCTTAGTGATATGGACTTTCACAGTGATGCGTTCCTTAGCGGTGTTGGTGATACCAGTGACCCAAATAGAGACCTTTTGTTTACTGACAATAATTCAACTGTGCTGTTTGATTTCGCGGACTTAGATGAAAATATAGACTTTGACCTGCTAGAGGCTTTGGCATGCGATAGATCTAATGATATATCACATTCGAGTACAGAGTCGGCGGATAGTGGCGACGATATCGTTCTGGGAAGATTGTCAGTCCTCGGGATTGATTTAGAATCAGTGTGTAAGCCAGATGCTCAAGACGAAACTGAATCGGTGAAGAGTGAGTGGCAAAACAAAGTCTTAGAAGTGCAAGAGGTAAAATCGAAAGTGAAGACCTGGGGTGAGCCAACGTTCTGCCCAAATCTCGGCGCATTTCGTTGTCCGGTAGAAGATTGTGGCAAATTGTATGCGAAAGCGTCACACGTTCGGGCACACTTGCGAAGACACAGTGGCGAGAAGCCATATCAGTGCACGTGGGGAGGGTGCAGTTGGCGATTCGCGCGCTCGGACGAGCTGGCGCGCCACCGCAGGAGCCACTCGGGGGACAAGCCGTACAGGTGCGGCGAGTGCGGCAAACGGTTCGCGCGCTCCGACCACCTGGCCAAGCACGGCCGCGTCCACATGCGCCGCGCAGCCGCCGCGGCCGCCGCAGCCAAGCGAGCAGCTTCGTCGGCATATCGCTCGAGACGTTTGTTATGATGCCCTAGCACACACTTTCATGCTCTCAAAATCGAATTTATTATCTAGTAGACTGTTGTTTTGCCATGTATACTTACTTGTTTAATAAATATAGACAAAAAGCAAAATACAAATCTAATTAGAAGTTTGGTAAATTGTACATAGGTATAGACAATAGTAGTATGTATAGTTGAGATGAAGACAATAATTTCTATGTACATTGTAAGCTTGTATCGATACTTAAATACGTAGGCTAATTGTGTTAATATGTATGTATATTAAAAATTTTATAGATATAATAAGTAATAATTAAACAGTACCTAACTAATCATATAAATAATATTTCATTTTAATCATCATCATTAACTATTTCATAATCCTTTGTTAGGTATGGAGCTCTGTTAAGAGTGGAAAGTGTTAAGGCCATTATCTGCCATCCTGGTCACCTGCGAATTGATAGATTTCACACACTGAAAACTTTATTGTTATATTCAATGTTAATTTTGCAAAACAGTATAATCAAAGAAAATAATCATAGTTGTTCATCCAAATACAGATTGTCTTTTCCCGCGTATTTCCAAGTAATTATTTGAGTTAAAAAAAAACAGAGTTTGTAAATTATTTTGCTAATAATAAAGCATGTCATGCTAGGTCTGGACATTAAAATATGTTGCTGGGATAGTCAAGAGAATCAATCACTCTCCTAGGCTTGATCACTTCCGATAACGGAGGATGGCTAGGAATGCCAGGGCTTCACACCGCCGAGCGGCCATTTTTTATTTAATTAGATTATTTCAGGTTTGAAATTGTAAAACACCTTTCCATTTATTTAACGGTAAATGGATGTCTAAATGTACAATTATTTCTATTCGGGGGTTGGTTGTTTTTTCTTAAGTACCATAATATTTAAGTTTTCCTCTAAATATGATGATACATAAAAAAATCGTCATATACTTTCCAAAACAATAACCATTTTTAGGTTTCCAACCCCAGTTCTGTTTGTTTTGAAAATAAATAGGGAGCTCAAACCAACTTATTTAAAAAATGTCCGTTATACAATTGCTATGCTTATTTATGACATGTTTGTCTTTTAATGAAATACCTAACTCTCTATATCTGGTCCTGTCATATTTTCCGTTTCTTTACTAGTATAGAATTACAATTGTACTCGTATATTAAATCCCATGTCGGACAACTTCAAGATCGGTGATTGACAAATAATAATGTCTCCAAGCCTCTGTTTAACATCTGCCATCGCTCTTTTCTTTTGGTTAGATCTCTCGATTTGAAATTCCTCAATATTAAACCGCACTTTACCGTTTTCCGCCGGTCTTGCGTTTCTTTCCTATCTCAATAGTTATCACTATGAAATATGTTACTTCTAAAGTATTACTACTGCGCATAATTCATTGTATTAAAAATGCATATGTCGATATGTTAATTGGCAGTTCTAAATGAAGATGCAAAACATTTTACGTACATTTTTAAGTAGTAATGAGAAAATTTACAATTACATAGGTACCTCATCAATATGTGAATTAGGATTAAACCGTTTTACGTTACGTTAAATATACCTATATAAATTTTCGAAAATACGTTTATATAAATCCTGTAAGGGACCTGACACGATAATATATTATTAATACAATAACGTAAAATGTGTTAAAGCTACATTTAATTTTCGCGCGTTCCGCTTAGCGCCAAATCATAATGTTGCCACATAGTCAAGGCCAGTATTCTTGCCAGATAAACAGCAGACAGATACCAAATATGAACATATGACAATTTAACCCAACCGTTTTAATTTTTTTTATATACTTACATGCTATAATATATAAAGATTAATGGACATACTATTTTTCGTTGAATACCGATATACTAAATTATTACAATAATACATTTTAACGAAATTTAAGACCTTAAGTGTTGTCTATGATAAAATAATATAATAGACTGCGGCGTATTATAATCCTACCAATTGTAAAAACCTAGTCATACCTAGAAAGATTGTATATCGATACAGCCTTTCAAACTTGATGTTATTTTTTATAGATACACGATTCAATTCAACTCTAGATACAAATAAAAATGGTGGTTCAATTTCTATAAAACATTTTGTAAATTGTAATAAGTTAGAGGTATCATTGAAAGGGTGTCAAAATTTGTGAAAGTTTTTATCAGGTTTGGTATTGTAATTATAAGACTGGTGCGATTACGTGGTGCGTAAGCGAGAGTTGTATATGACAAATAACAGGTTGTCGGAGACACCGAAATCTGCAGTTTTGTGTACTCAGAAGCGTTGTTTTCAAATGCCAGTGTCGATCAGTTCTACGCTACAACTGGATGCGTTTAATGTGTTAAATTGATTGATAAACGGCAAGCATCAGTGACCGTTTGCAACGAAGCGAGCTTGACAAGTAGTATTCAATCAGCATGTGACCCACATCTGAGATTTCTCTTTATTGTATTTTGCTACTAATTATATATCTGGATTCATACGCACTGAGAATAAGTTGTGATAGGATCCGGTGGCGGCCTGGAAGCCGACGCCGACTATAACGTCCGCGGTCATGACATTTTGTGGTCTTGTCACGGTTGAGTACAACCTGCACAGCTCCCAGGAGGTCCGGTACATATCGACAAAAACACACGGACGCCACTGAGATACGGCGATACACAAAAACTATTGCAAAAAAGCTTATGTGGGAAGAAAATAGTGTGAAATTGTTGCGTGCAACTTGTATGAAAAGTTTATTGAGGTGTACAAAATGTTACAGAAGATAACAAAACGAAACACCAGTGAAATAAATGAGGATACATCTGTACAATAATTAAAAATTCACAGTGAAAGCAATCATGCAGTATGGCTCATGCTGAAAATCATAGATATATTGTGCAGGTTTGTTACATCGGCATTTATTTAATAATTAACACAATAATATAATTAGACTCCAATCACTCGTATTTCTAAACATTTTTTGATAATAATTTTAGATAAGATTAGGTATCAACTAATAGAAACTTACTTTAAACCCCTGTATAGATAATGGGTTCTTTTGACCTTTATTACTTACTGTCTAAAGACTCTAAAGGCTCAAACCAATTTAAGAATGAGAAAACTTATAACATTATAATATATAAAATTGACATTTTTTCTTAAGTAACTCAAGGTGTAATCATTAGATATAATCATGGCTTTTTAATTGATTTAAGGCTGCAAAAAAATCATTACAGTAACTTCATTATAATACCAATTTCTTCCTTTAAAACAATGTTCTGAAGGTTGTATTAAGAAAAACTGTCGTTAGTTTAAAGGTCTATTTGAGTTCTATTGAAAAATTCCAATATAAGTTCTATTGAAAAAGTCCAGGACATATTTTTGTTCTAATATACTTAAGTAACAAATTATAATGAATATCCTCTATCAAATAATATTAACTTTGTATGAAATACATATATAAATAGTTAACCTTCAAGTATTATAAGTTACTGTATTGTTTATTTAACTGTTATGTAAATAAAGGGAAAATTATAATGATTGTTTGTGTATTCAGTCATTGTTGTAATATTATTAATAAAATTAACTCAATAGTTATAGTAATTTGACCCAACACATGCACTTATTAAAAACACATATAAAAAGTCCTTCTGTTGAGTCTAATATGTAGTTCATGTCCTATTCCCTGGAATGTATGTTATGATTTGTGAAATATGTCAATAATACATTGTTTGCCTATTTTTAGGGAAAAAGAGCTGTGATGTTATGTCAAGTGGATACTTAAGTAATCAATTGTTATAAAAGTATAAAATTTTTCAACTTCATATCTATCCAAAAAAACAGCCATGTTATTAATTGAAAATTGAAAAAGTTTATTGCAAACTTATACAGGCATTATATGGATTACCACAAAAATAAACTTTAGCATTTTATCATTTGAATATAACTTATACTAAAATTGCAGGTGTTTGTGGGAGCTCTCTCTGCTCAGTATGAAGCCCTTTCGGTGGAGGCTTCAAAGCAAACGAGTTCCGAAGAGATTGTGAGCTGCATTGCTGACAAGCTCAATTTGAGTGATGGATCCGGGGGGCCCTATGAAATGGCTGAGGTATTATACTATGATTATTATTAAATAAGTTGTCTCCCATCTTTATGTGGCTTTGTGTCTTTTGTTTCATTAATTCATACCAAATTCACAGAGATTAGATAAATATTGTTTTTTGTGGCAAATTGTATTCACTGATATAACACTATCTTTCTTGTGTCTATTTCTAATTCTTGTAGTCATTTATTGATATGACAGTAAAACTATGAGTAATGCACGTTTCAAAGTACACATAAATGTAAGTTGGCAGTGTCATGACT
>DWDT01003562.1:0-12143 GCA_018245595.1 Microceris scylla | reverse complement strand
CAAAAGATTCGAAGGGGCGAATCCGATTCGAACACGTGTAATTGCGAGGTTCGATCGATTCAAGTTCGATTAGTGATTTCCATTGTTGAATCGGTTTGGTGACGCGTTCTATATTTGAAATGATGGCAATTAGTTGGTCGCGTTCACGATTGTATGTAACGCTAATTATTAGCTCCGACTTTTATAATAGATGCGTTCACAATTAGATTTTTTAATTAATTCAGACGTTTCTATAACTAATGATTTTAATAAAAATTATGCTATATGAGTTGTTTATTCTGCTTTTTGTCAGTATCGCAATTTTTGGCAAAGCATACCTAGTATTTCGTTTCATTAAACATTTGATAAATGGTATATTTTTCTACGGGAAAAACATTTTAAAACTTTCTGAGCTCTAACGAAATAAATTTTAAGTAGATATAAAATTAATGAACTTACATATTCACCCACAATTCACAATGTTACCAATCACGAGACCATAATATTACTGAAGAAATGATATCCTCAAAATCTTTGGTCGAATAACTTGTTTGACTGCGTATACCCACATAACTGTCCCACAAAATACATTTATTTAGTTAGTATGCAAATGCAAATAAAAATAAAACCGACTAAAACGTGGGAAAAATATTCCCGAAAGCATCGTTTTAAAAAACTAACGAAATTCTTATTTGCATATGGCGACATCGAACATAAGTGAAATAATATTAAAAATGCAAAACAGACATTGTAATAAGTAACGAACGCTCTTTATTAACTGCAAGTACGAAAAAAGCTTCTTAAATTTCACAAACCTTATAAATATTTATTCATTAAATAATATGCAAAACACCATAATTATAGGGCAACTCAAGAAATGGGTTAACAGTTTTGCATACGCACGAGTGTGGTTAAAACGGTGCAAGCGCTCAGTGCGCGGCGGTCGGAAGTCGCTTCAAAAGTGTAACGGCTTGAGTGCAAAATGAAAGTCGCGTTCACCGCACTCAAAAGCGAATTACTCTCTTTAAATTTGCAAATTTCACACCTTGAGTCGGGTCGCGACAGGTTCTTAAAGACTGCTTTAAAAATAAAGAGTTGTCGCCGTGTGACGTACATATTTTTTTTCGCTCCTGCACGCCGGCTACAATAATTTAGCTCAATTTATACACGTACCTCGTTAGACAATCAACGAGCAGATGTCCGCATTAAATTTATTTAGCTACTGGTTCTCGATGGGAAGCGGATCGCTTCCGTCTTTGTTGATAGTTAATTTCCAATTGCAATTGTATAGTCATATGTAAATGCCATGAGCTGTTACGTTGATTGTGTCCCGCTGACGGTGTTCGCGTTTTGTTATTGTTTTAATGCAATTCATTTGTGTACTGGCCGTAAATAATTTTAACTTGACAAATATATGTCGGAAAAAATAAATTAGGTGACCTGTATTCATTCACTCGATTACTCTGCGTAGGGATGATGGGCAAAACGCACTGAGGTGAGGCCTATGTCCAGCAGCGGACTGAGACAAGCAGTTGACGATGGTGAAAACATTCGTTACATGTTCTATTTTTGAACTTTTTGGCTTTTTCAATCACATTGTGTATACGCTGTGGGGGAATGAAAAAGGACGCAAAGCGCAGATGATATATATGAACAACGAATTTTATCTTTGAACATTGAAAGTGACAACAATGAAGATAGAAAATGAAAATGACAATCCAGCTTGTATTGTTTAAAGACCTATAAAGGACTCGTATAATAGAGTAGTGAAACAGGGTCGGTTTAATGATACTTTCGAGTATTTTAATAATATTATTGTACATTTATTTACGCTTCTTATGTTTTTACGATAGCTGCTTAATTTTTATACAGTTGTGCCCGAGCAGGTGCGATTTGGAACATGTTTTAATTGCAAATTGACATCACGAAATAATAAACGGTCGGCTTTAAAAAAAGTTCACCATTGACTCCGCAGTCAAAACGTACGTAATAAAAATATTCAAATCGCTAAACCAAACATTTCGTGAACGCGGGAAAAAACATTGTCGCGAAAAAAAAATAAACCAGCTGCGTTACAATTTGAAAACGACTAATGATCGAGTATTATTCATAGCCGGTTTTGAGCTGAAAAAAACATATAATAAAAGCCCAATAATGATATGCATGTCCTACTTTCCGAACGCATTAGAGACAAAAAGCAAAAAAAAGACTGTTATGAATGGTGCGCTTCTTTTTTTGAATAATTTAAACCCGCTCTCAAGGATATCAGTTACCGGTGTTGCCCGCACATTGAAATCACAATGCCTTGTTATTGTGTATTTTTTTAATAGACAAAGTTCTACAGCCGTACAGCCACTTACAAATACTATTCGCCTGATTTTTATCATTTACTTAAGTTCTAATAAAAATAAATTTATTTGCTATTCTTTGTATTATTAACACTGCATTTGGTATTTTTAGTATGAAAATTAAATTTAAATCGCAATATATTTAGTTTTATGAAGATTTTATTATGTGCGGTTAGGATGTTGAAATCGAGATTATTAACATACATTTTCTGAAAAAATATATATTTAAATACATACAGCAAGGTAGTATACATTAAATATAATTACTAATTAATACAACAACTTAAAAGTATAACGTGTTTATTTGTACTATCTTCATACCTCTATAGCAAAAACTTTTTAATAAAACATGAAATTTTTTAATATAATTAAACGCAAAAGTTTCAAATTAACCCAAGAAAGAATTATTTTAAGTAGGTACAAAGCTTGAATGTCGACTGGTGTCTTTGTCCAGTTGGTAATCTTGCCAGAGAGGGGGGTCGTGGGTTTGAGTCCTAAGTAGTAGAAACTTAAAGTAAAGTAACTTTTCTTTACAATTTCAAGTCAAGTCCATTTGATTTTAATAGCAAGTGCGAAATTGTGTTTAAAAAATGTCCTCTAATCCCTGCTATATCTTAAACGTCCATTTCATGGTAACTTATACAGTATTTATGTTTATAAAATAAATAATTTCAAAGTTTATGATACTGGCAGCCATGATATCGACTGTTTCTGACTGTTAATTAGAAATAACTACCAGTTTAAATTAAATTAAATACCTTTCACCACAAGTCAATTAAAACTATTTGCGAGTTTCAGAAGCTTTCTACATCACGTTTCGAAGCTAATAAAAAACTATTATTACTGTGTCCGGTTTGTTTGTTGAAAATATTATATATTGTTTCGGCCATTTTTCTCTCATCCTACTACGAAATCCTATTTTTTAAATTAGTTTAGTTTTACATTAATATTCCTTTATCTGCACAAATTTAAAATTCAAATATTTTTTTATAAATTATAATATCAAAATTAAATCAAAGATTTTTTCCTTTATTTTAAAATATCATGTTATAGTACGTTCTACGTATTTCCAATTTATTTATGTTAGAATATAATTTATTTTTTTTATTCTAATGAAATAAAAAGAACATCTAAAATTATTTTTACAGGATTGTATTATCTCATATTTATTATAACAAGGATTTATTGCACGATTTAGATACATTATATTATAGGTTACGTCGGAATAAAAGTAACTTTTTTTAAGAGATAAAATAAAATATACGCAGAATTATTTTCTGACACAATTTATTTATTAAGTTTTATTATTAAATAGCCATATTCGCAGACTGCGAGCTAGTTATTAAATAAATTATTCCGGATAAACACGAGCGGTGAAATATGGAAACGCGAGAGATGTTATCTAAGTGTTGCATGCGAAGCGACCGTTTGAATCAATAATGTTGCCCGCTCGCAAATCATTCGCTGAATATTATTTGAATATTCGTTAACTTGACTTTATAGGAAGTGTTACGAAAGTATATCTATCGATATACATGTAACTTATCTGCTCTACGTGTTGGGAGAGTGTGTAGAAGCTCGTCAGGTCTGTAAGGAGAGACATATATGTAGGTTACATACGAGTATGTCACTCTGTGCTCTCTGCTTATTCATATTTATATAAGGTGATAAGCAGAGAGGGACAGTGAAAAATCCTTGGTTTCAAAACGCCTATGCTTAGGTGGATGGCCGCGAGTTAGTGATCTTGTTTAGCCAGCAATGAATCTTCGGACGCTAAATGGAAAAATACATAGAATAAACTGCATTATATTATGTAATCTTAAAATCTATATATTTTTTTTATCATTTCTTCATACCTAATATATATATGTATTTGATACGGGTCAAGATTGTAACTGTATCTACTGTAGTCGTAACTGGCAAAATGTGGGAGCGTACTATACTCATCCGTCTACCCCTTCAGAAACAAAACACGAAACTTTCAGAACACGCTGAAAGATACGAAATAAATATCAAATAACGTAAAAAGCGACCACGCCTGTAATTCTCGAAGGAATAATATTGACAAAATAATTAATTTGTTAACATCTACATAATATGAATTCTGTTAAATACCAAATATACGTTTGTTTAAATGACAACATAATTGTCGAACGTAAACAAATGGAAAAAATATAATTGCACGTTAACGATTTCGTTTTGGTTACGGCGCGAAATTTCCTAACCCTTCGTTTCCTAACCCTAACGGCGATCTGCATAACGTTTCTTTCTTTCAATTTTTTTTTCTTGGCTGGAAACAATATCAATTTTTTTCCTCCATTATTTTTGTTTGAGAACTTCCTGTGATTTCAAACACAATACAACACTGTAACTGTTCTGTTGAGATGATAATGAGTTTTTTTCTTGCGTAGAAATGGTTTTGTTCATTACTATTTTCGTTGCAGATGTGTATAAGCGAAATAAATTAAAAATGCAAATGGACTTTAAATACTCTCATTTTATAAATTGCGCCATTTATATTTTGTTTTACTTAATTTTTAATTTGTAACCAGAATTATATGTCAGTTTATGATCATAAATGATTAATATACCTATACAATTTAGTTAGGTATTTAGGTTTTTTTATAATAAGTTATACTTATTTGTAGTTTAAAATATGAAATAGATCTAAGAAAATTGAGAAATAAATAATTTGGAAATATAAACATTGGAAAGTTGAAAATACACTATCCCGATTTCTACGATTTGGTGACATCGCAAAAGAACCTTGTCGGAAGCTTGAAGCTCTTCGACCAGGTTTAACGGGTGAAACGTGGGAGTGTTCTGCTATTACTAGTCTGCCTACCTCTTCGAGGACTATCGGCGTGATGATATTTTTTAGTGTCATATGAAATAATTAAAATGTGTTCACATATTACACTGTTCTATATGACGTGCTGATGTTATAAAGGACATTCAATCAAATCAACATAATTAAACCCGATTCCCGTTCTCAGGCACTAAGCCGGTTATCCTTCACAACCCATAATGCATACATTCGTGAATTCTTCAATTAACGTTCATCAAAGAACAGGTTTTCATTAAAAATAGTCTCATTCATTCCATGTGAACCTTACCGTCTTTTAAACTTAAACTTTTAAATCCATGGTAGCGCTTCTCAAAGCACGAATTTAATTATCATTTTAATTATCTTCATAAATTTCGAAAAATTAATAATAATTAATACAGAATTATTAATTCGTCTATATTTTTTTACCTATCTCGATCTGATTTACTTACAATATATATCGTGTCTTATAATGGTATATTACTTCAAAAATAATTTGATTTCATTCGTAAAATAAGTAACAGTACCTATATGAATTTAACTATGTATATAATAACAATTACGCTTGAAAGATAACGTCTATAGGTATTGCTGTAAGTGTTAAAAAACGGTATGAAGCATACAATTTTCTAACATATCAACTTTAAAATTCCTCTCCATATATTATAAACAATAGAAAGATGCTGTTGGTGGTTTCTTTAACGAATAATCAGTGCTATCGTAATATTCTTTTCTACATCTTATTTTCTAGTTCTTATCTGTTAACAAAATTATCAATTTAATGAACAGATCTTATATTTGACGCAGATAACATGCAAAATTTGCAAGTTTGAGAAGCACTTGCACTTCCCTTTATTTAAGCGCCCGAATATTTATAAGGAGGCCGCCATCCGCAATTTGTCCCAGCCAAAGGCGTATAAAAACAGGAATTCATTATATTTGTTAAAAAAAGACCTTTAGGAATGAAGAGTTAAATCTCACGGACGCATTAAGTGGCGGCTTGTGATTTGTGAAGGACGTGTCAGTGATCAAAAAAGTTTTATTGACTAAAATTGCATTATTTGAACGTTCGTTGACGAAATGACGGGCGGCGGTCATGTTTCATTCAACAAGTTGGCAAGTTCGCCTGTACTATGGAAAGGACGGTTGACAGTTTCGATTTGTATGGTTATATTTGCTCACAAACGGTATTTTTATTCTAATGGTGAATGAGAAACGAAGAAACGCGTCCTTTAAATTACCGGACAGTTTTAATAATCGCGACAAATACGTTTCACTGGCCAATACAAATATAAGGAATTGAGTTATTTAATTTCCGTTCTCGCTCCTCGTTCGCCGTTCACCGTTCGTCACGAGTCGTTCGTGATCCGTTAATCCGTTCTTTGTAATATCCAACGTGAATTTAAACAGAGACATGTTTGAACGAGGAAGCTCTGCGAGCGCCGTATATGTATAATGTAAGCCGCATATAAAATTGAACGCATTTTTAGTAAACACGCCTCGCGAGGGGCGAGGGCGCGTGCACAGAGGGTCGGAGTAATGGCTGCCGAATGTCGCGAGGATCCATTTTGTCCCTCCCTCCCTCTGAAGTCGCTCAAAGAGGATATGAGAAACTTTAGAGGCTCCACGTTTTTTTCGCAGGTAAACAAACAGTCGCTGGCTGATACAGGTGTTATGGGACAATAAGTATTTTCTTTATTTCTAGACTAAACAGGATATGAATCTTTTTCAGTATGTTTGCATAACTCTTTAATTTATTTGATAATTAGATAATGTTTCAGTTTATAGTGTTATGCGATTGCGAAAGAAATTTGTTTGTTAAAGATAACATTATAACTGATGTTGAAAAACGTCACAATACTGTTCAATTATTACAAACATTGAGGCAAGCTTTATTTTTAACATTAGCTTAGTTAAAAAATACATATATTTGCTTAAAAATCGACATTAATAAATTAATATAGACAAACTATTAATAAACAGTGGAATTAAAATTTCCATCGAACGTTCCAGAATGTACTGGAATCTACGATCTTTTCCTAACTCTATGTTAGTATTATATTTATTTCGCTAACGACCGCCCGCTAAGTATTGCTTTGTGTGTAAAGTGGGTGAAGAAATAGAAATAATAATTACACTTGTAAGTGAAAAAAACAGTGAAAATGTTAAAATAATTGCATTTTAAACTTGGAAATAATTGCTCGTTAAGTAACGTGTCAGGTTAAACAGAGGCGAGGGTCCAAATTAGTATGAAATTGATGTTGAAGAAACAAATTTAGTTTGCCCTCGATGCTTTAAATGGTGTAGAACAATCGCTTGCGGTAAATACCATGGTAGCAGTAAGATCTATTTTAAGTTTTAGTTCGAAAACATCGAATTTAAATAAAAAATTAATTAAATTCAATTCAAAATACATTAGCGAACTGTATCTGTAAAGTTACAGTTTTAACGCGATAACTTTCAAACCGATTTTACATACAATTAATTCGTATTGAAGTTTTAATATGTTAACGATGTACATTTTGATGTAACGTAGAAAAAAGACTGACCTTCTCCGTAGACTTATATTTAGAAAAGAAAGAAAGCTTTTTATTTTTAATTTTTACACCTACATGGTAGACTCCGTAGAATGTTTCTCCGAATGTTTTAATATGATGTGTGATTTAAAATTATAAAATTTACTATGACACACACAGTTTGACGCAATAATTTGACATTAAAAAATTAAACTTAACTAATTTATATATTATCATTATTAGAGATAATATGTATATTAACAAGTCAATTCCTTTGTGGGTTAGGTAGAACACACCAATTGTCAAATATTTCTATCCTTGAAAATTTGATGTGCTCCATTAAATTCTTCACTCTTCGCATATCCGCACAGAAATGTAAAAAAAAAATCTTTTTAAAGAATAACATCAAAATTCTATGCAAGTTGAAGGGTTAAAAGCGGTTTTGATGATTGCCTTATCATAATTATGATAAAATTAATTACACTCTAAAATGATTGTATCTCGTGAAATTCTCAGCTCATTTAGCTGTCATTAAGAATGAAGGGTGGTCTGGGAGGGAGCCCCGAAAAAACATAATAGCTTCTTAATCACAGACCCATTAAAATTAATACACTCATTAAGACAGCGGGCTGTCAAATTAAAAATACCCCAAGGCAGTATTTTGCGCTCCATTAGAAAAAAAACCAAAGACAGGCACATTTCAACCAATCTGGGTTCTATTGTCTATGTTTAGTTTCTTTTTTTTTTTCACAAATATGACATTAATTGTGTTGGTAATAGTTAATTGTAACTTTATTTAACATTTAAGTGGTGCGTTAACTAAACTATAATATATTACACGTATAATTACTATAAAAATTAAACTTACAAAAACTGAATTATTAATCTTTAGATGAACAGTGTATGTTTATGAAACATGTAGGCAGTCAAATTTTCATAACTATACCGTGTTTATAGTTCTATAAATATCCAACTATATAAGACGACACGTCAGAGTTTTTTATTGAGGTTTTTGCAGTGGCACGGAACCCTAATTAGCGGATTCCCTCAGTCGATTAGACCCAATTAGAAGTGAGCGTAATTCAGCATGTTATTGTTCAATGATAAAGTTTTTTTTGTTGTAATAAAATTTCCTCCCTCCGCCCTTGTTATGGCAGTGACGTCTTATTAAAATTCAGCCTAGGGCCAATCCCTGTTGCTTTCTTCAGGGTGTACCGCTGGTTCCAATAAGTATAATTTATTTTTATGTCTCGCAAAATTTCAATGTTACTTTAAATTTGTATATACATATTATATATTGCTTATCTTCGTAAAGTATAATCGTTAAAGAGCTTAAAGCTCTTATATATTAGAGATCATAAATTATCAGTAAGCTATGATAATCGACTTGTTTCCGAAATGTCTATGGAGATAGTCTCACAAGTCAATCATTTATTACTTACAGCATCCTCACAAACATTATTAGTCACAATAAAAGTCATCTTATATTAGTTTAAACTTTAGATAAAACATATATTTGCTTAATACAAAAGAAAAAACAATCGATACCTCAAAACGGCAGCTAGAATATATATAAATATATGTAAATAGCCAATAAAATTTAAATAAACAAGTAAATAAAGAAATAAAGAAATTAATCAGTAAATACTCTTAGCCTTATGTTATTTATTTCGTTACTTTTATGTAAATAAGCCATTATTTGACGCTCTGAAGATTTACGATACATTCATTTTGATAAAGAAAAGGTCTCTCTGTATCCATTTTGAATAAATGTGTAGAGTTATTTGATATGTCTTTGTGATTTCCAACATTATGTTCAGATGCCATGTTTCATCAGGTTACAGAATACTTATTACTAGATAAATATAAGTTTTATTTATTTGTTAGCTTCATCTTTATTTGTCATTATTTTACAATATAAAGAAGAACGTGAGAAATGTACAAGTATTTTTTGCTTATTGTCGCTTTATGTCTATTAAATTATAATTAATTAATTGTAAATATTATTTTTAACAGCATCATCATCACCATCATCATCAATCTTTTTTCATCCGCTGCTGGACATATGTCCATCTTCAGATCCAACCGAATTTATTGTTACATTATATTTTATTTTGGCCGAAAGTATACCGCGTCACCTTTAGACCAATTTTAGAATCCCGTTTCTCTTTTTATTTCGTTTCAATAAAGCGCAACGTTGACGAGTGGTCTACTGGAAATTTTTCTGTTATCTGTACTTGTTGTGTACGACCTAAAACAATCCATATAGCATTTGCATAGAGGCGTTTTTCCTGCAAATTGTTCGAGGAATGTATTAAATATTACACTTATAAGAAAAGCGGGGTAGCGACGAAATTGATTGTTATTTGAAACAAATTTTAATATGAGCCGAGCACGCTCTCGACTGTTCCAGTGTTTTGTATGGATCTTTTTTTTTTGTTTTGTATACCTATTTTCCAATTTGTATTAAATATTTTGTTAATAAATTTGCCTTATCTCTATACAAGTTTTATTTGTTAGCTTGGCTGTGACAAAAACTAGTGCCACTTAAGATAGTTTAAAAAATAAATGAAAATAACAGACACGACGAAAACTATAATATTTTTAAAGGCTTTGAATGCCATTCACGTCCAATCGATGATAATCAAGAAGTTGCTTAACGAGACCGCTCTCAGACAATGCATCCGCGCATATATTTGTGGGGGAAGTAAAATACCATTAATAACGGGATTAGGGGGTGGATAGAAAGAATAAATTTTGCAGAAACCACCCCCGAGGCCAAGATTTATCGCGTACTTAGCATAAGTTCGGATGAAATGCGTTTTTCATTAATTTTTCATTGGCTGTCCTCAGTGACGGCCGCCTGCCTCTGTTTATCTCGGATGAGTGATGGCAAATATGTATATTATCACGTGTTTCAGTCATTTTTGTATACTTCGCAAAAATAAGGCTCTAAGTTCAACATTTATACATTAGCAAGCAGTTTAACATTAAAATCATATTAAGCTATTATAAATAAGCCACGAAAATTGGCTCTGATATTCAAGTTTCTAAAGGTTTCATAAAATATATTTATTATATTTCAAGGCATTACAACAAACGAAATGTGGTATGAAAAACATAAGTTAAATTTTTTCTACATTTTTGACGTTTTATTTAATAAAATTGACTGAATGTTATTAAATAGACTAAGTAGGTACTTTTAATACAAGAACACAGTATTCACATGCAAGTAAGATTATTTATAAAACTATAAGGTTGTACGTATTCAATTCTGAAGATCGCCGAAGGTACTACGATCGAACGCAGCGCCCTCTTCAAGGAAATCTTGTCGTTTCTCAAGCGTTCATTGAGCGTGTACAGTTAAAGATTTAATCAGGGTCCATGGACCATTTAATAATTTGTAATAGTTTATAGTTTTCGTAACAAAAGTATAGTCAGTCGTGTGGTAATAAATCTAACTTCAGGAAATACAGGCGTGATGATATGTGAGTATTATTTTAAGCTTTTATACAGTTTCGGAGGGAGCTACTTATAACAATGTTGATAAAATTCATTAAAGAAATTGCTTGAGAGCCTCTTAAGTTATTAAATTAATGTGTTATATATACTCTCATACGACCTATTTTTTTTTTCAACCCATTACAATTCCACTGCTGGAATACGGAATTTTAGTAAATAATTCCACGAATTATTTACTAAAATATATTGAAGGTATTGCGAGGCCAATATCTAAGACTGCGATATAATAAGATAAACTTAACGTAACTTCACGCCTGTAATCCCCGAAGAGATAGGCAGAGAAATGCAGAACAGACAACCATAAAGTTTTATTAATGTATATAATATTTACTCTATACTATTGTTTTATAAGAACTTTCGTAGATATTTTTGTAACAAGGACTAAATAATACATAATATATAGTAACTCATATCTTTTTAAAACACCATAAACATTATTTCCCAGAAAAAACGCCGTGGAACAAGAAAGTCGCGTTAAAATTATTTAATCAGACTGTTCAGACATCTCAATCACGTTTTCCACAAATTATTAGCATCGATCAAAGGCGTCTGAGTTGTGCTACACATTTATACAGCGCTGCTACTAGCTCTGAAGTGAGTGAAATTTACAGACCCATATTCGGTCAGGCCGATAGCACTTGTATATAGACAATATATAAGTTAATACGTCATAATATAAATTATTTTGTATATACGGGTGTAGTTTGGTAAGACGTAGGTATTGTGTTATATAAATTATTGTGTTAAATGATCTAAATGTTTTTTTGTAACCGTTCTAATTAACAAACAATAAGTAAATGAATAAAAAACGTAACATCACGCCAGTAGTCCCCGAAGGGGTGTGCAGAGGAGTGTAGCACACTCCCACGTTTCACCAGTTACGTTTATGTCCCACAATGGAATAGGTGGTGAGCCTATTGCCATACACCGGGCACAGAACCACACTCCGAG
>DWDT01003561.1:0-12143 GCA_018245595.1 Microceris scylla | reverse complement strand
GGTTGCTCCAAACTAGAAACTGCAGTACGCTCAAATCTAGAAATATGTTGTGAGGTAGCAACGGATCCTGTTTCAGTTAAAAGCAATTTGATGATTTATTCATTAGCTGATAAAATTGTACATTTTTTCGTTTTCTGAGGATGAAATTCGTTGTAAATGCACACGGAATTCACAATAGCTATAGACAATAAATCGCTATTTTTTTTGTACCAAATTACAGTTTTTCTTATCGGGCTATTGTAGCTAGCAAACTGATCCGCGACATCAATTCCTTTTTTCCCGATATTGTAGCAAAGAATAGACATAGCCATCCCTTTTCCATGACATGGCGACAACATTGTAACGTCACATTTATCGTGCCATTTCAAGAGTGTAATGCTGTCCTTTTGCTGCATAGCGATTTCTCCAACTTTCAACGAAGCTTGGATAACGGCTTTTGGAATGCCTCTCCTTTTTCTATTTACTGCGCCCAACAGATCTGTACGACGAACGGCTTTTTAAAAAACTGCTAAAGGAATACTTGTGTAAAAATTATCTGTCACTATTACTCTCCTTACATCGAGAAATTCCTCTGCCAGTTGAACTACAATGCTGCCAGAAGCATCCATAATATATTTGGTAACCCAAAGTATATCCTTCAGGAGCTTGTATATTTTGATGCCATATTTATGGGCTTTACAAGGAATGTACTGCCTGAAATGGTGCCTTCCGCGGAAATGTACCAGGGACTCATCAAAGACAAGAATTTGACCTGGCGTATAAATAGATCTTACATTATGTATAATAAGATTCAGCAATGGCCTAATTTTATAAATTCTATCAGCAGTTACATTTGGCAACAAATTATCTGCAAAATGCCAACAACGTAATAATTAATTAAATCTTTTGTAAGACATGCGTATTTGATGAAGGAGAGGATGATTATACAGCATATATGTATGTATATTTTCTAATGGCATTATATCGTAAGAAATGATATCAGACCAGTAAGAAGCAAAACTCCAATAAATTTCATCATTTCTTTTTCACCCACATCAAACCATCTCTTCATACGACTGTGAGGAAGGTTAACTTCTTCTTTCAATCGACAGCCATATAGATTGGTTTGCTCAACCATTAGTTTGATTAAGTTATCAGTAATAATACTACGAAAAATGGTAAGCAAAGACGTGCTTCCCTCAAATAGCATAGACTGTTTTATTTGAAGAAGATTCCCGGTAAAAAAATATCTTTGTAGATCACGTACCGTTATTCTAATATTCTGTTGGTGGAGGGGATAATCTTCGTCTTCGCCTAATGTGCTGCGATTGCGTGAGATTTGGCACATGTGAAATTCCTACTTGCTCTTCTTGACCTTGCACCAGTACATTACTTGCAACAGCTGGTTCTGATTCTTCTTCGTAACTCCCATCTCCTGGCCTCCTTCTACAGAATGGGTTCTTTCAATAGATTCTGTTTCACGAAAAGATTCTTCTCTCTGAAAATACATATAAATCCAGTATTTACTTCAGCTGTTACTACTACTACTTATGATATATTATTGTTCAAATATATCATGAACTCAAAAAAAACTAACTTTGCCATATTTTTATTAAGAATGTAACGTCATTTGTGCAATAAAAATAATTATTTGTCTCAACTCTAATAGAATAACTAACAATATAAAAGCGAACTTACACCTGGAGTATTGATGAAATTTTCAATGTTTTCAATAGTTTCTTATTCATCTTGCATGAATTCATTAGTCACATAATCGTTTTCAAATAGGTACAGAAATATCGCTTTCAGCATCACTGTCTTCCAAAAATCGAATAATATCTGTTTCGGGAAAATTACGCATCTTGAACGACACATTCACAAATTAAGAACTCAAATATATATTAATAACATGTTATGTATGATTTATGTCATTTGCGGCTGGTAGTTTTATCACAAATTTTTAACATTCTACCCTCAAACGATTTTAATGTCTCACAAGTCCGTGCCCCCGATCCCCGAGCCTCCCGACGATGGGGGTCACGCGAAAATCAGGGAATAAACGTATCTAACGAAAAGTAAAAACGGAGAAATAAATGTTTTAATAAACGAAACAGGAAATCGCTCGCTATATTGTAGACAATTAAAAAATTTGGAAAAAACGTTGGATGCGTCTTTTTTTACTATTGAGGGCAGAACTCATAATAACATATTTTGCGGGGGAAAAAGGTTTCCCCGTGTTCGCAACATACTATCAAATATTTTGTCAAAATCTTATTGGGACATACAGGGTTCTAAAACAAAGATGTATGCGGACTGTGAACGTGTTAAAGGAGTAACGAATAAAATCGGACACCTGTTGCGGTTGAGATAAGACATTGAGACGATATCCGATCTCCGTCTCATCTGAGGGTTTTTCTACGTTCACCTAAAGACACAGATCTGTTAAATGTACCGGGCGTATACATGATACCTTGCGACAGTGGCAAGAGTTTTTTTTTTGTTTTTTTTTAAAGAGCAAGAGTTACTTTGGAGAAACTCGACGCAACATCGTGACTAGAATATCTGAACACATACTCGGCATAAAGAACTTGGAAAGCCGAACCGCAGCCGAACAGCCGGTCCGTAGTCGTTGGACACGCCCACAACGCAGACACGGCTTATTTCTTACGCTTTGACTAGGTCTCCGTTCTGGCGAGGGACAAGTTTTTAGTACCTCGTAAGATACGAGAAGCAATTGAACTAAGTCGACGCCTCAATTTTAACCGGGACAATGGGTGGACTGTGCCCTCTGCCTGAAAATCAATTCTCCGTGCTGCGTCGAAATAAAGTAGTGTATTTGATAACTTAGAGCGCGATACAGTCAGCGCCATATGTGCCCAGCCAAGCAAGACCTTATACGCAAGCGCAATCACCATAGACAACCGAGGGGATACGAAGACTGTTGACAACACCGCACCGCTTCAACGCTCATGCCACACGACTCGTGCGGCTGCGCGCAGCCTCCGCCGCAACCTCACTGCGAACGGCGGGAGCTCATGAGGAAGGTCCGAAACTATTCGGGACATCCCGAAAAACGTACATGAGTTAAGCCAATACAAAAGCGTGAAGCGTGTTGTGTCATCACTCATCATGTATCACTTGTTCCACTGCCTAAGTTCTCTGTAATCGCAATGCGTCGGAGACCAATACCCACTAACCCCATTCATATTAACATGTAAGAACTAAACGGGAGTACATTAACTGACGCATTTCTATTATGAATTATTACTACTAACGATTAGTCTTATTAAAAAATTAGCAGCGCTACCAGGGCTGCTCCACGCTGGCAGACATATTGCCATGCTCCTGCCCCGGGCTTGTTGCAGACGGATTGAACACAATTGTTTATTTCAATCTATTTACTAAGATATATGCATAAGAATCGATACTGTTCTGCTATATCAAACGATAAAACACACAAATATTTAGTTTGTCGTCACTGTGTCACGCGAATGTAAGAAATGTATTAATACAATTAACAAAATGTTTATTCTTATCTTGAAGGCTTTTACCTCTTTGTATTTACCAAAGTATTTCTTAAAATTGTTATATTGCAGGTTTTTATAAAATCTGAATTGAAAGTAGGAGTAATCTACGTGAAAGAAAATCAATACAGCGAAGAGGAAATTCTGGACAATAACGAGAATTCGCCAATGTTTGAAGAATTCTTACAAGTAATGGGAGAAAAAGTCCGTCTCAAAGGTATCGTACACGAGCACATTGTACAGCAGAAAGAACAATGTCTTGACTTTTTGTATCAATAAATGACTAAAAATAAGTACTACAAACGAACCTGTTAATTAGAAATCAATCTTCTAATGTAAAAGCCGGATACATTTTGTATTTATATATTGATATTTGGTAAAAACACACGGGCAGTAACGGTGTATTTCGCCCAGGTTTCGACAAGTACAAGGGCGGGCTCGACACCGTGCACGACCTGACCGGCCTGTACTCGGTGTACACAAACTGGCGCGGCATCGAGATCATGTTCCACGTGTCCACACTCCTGCCCTACGAGCGACACGATCCGCAAAAGCTCCAACGGAAACGTCATATAGGGAACGACATAGTATGCGTAGTTTTCCTCGAAGCCGATAACACTGCCTTCTCACCAGCTTGTATCAAGAGCCATTTTTTGCATACATTCATTTTGGGTAAGTGCTGTCATGAGCTCACAGAGGTACTGTTTATTAATAAAGCATCTGTCTCGATAGTACACATAACACAATGCACCTGAACACCTACTCCAATAATCGCCGTGCAATAACATTTCCTTTCTTCAGATACATCCTTTATTTCCATATTGTGATTTTTTACGATTCATTTGAAATTACATATTTATTTATTGCAAAAACGGACATCATTATCATTTTACTTTTATATATATGCAACTCAATATGTAGGCTGTCGGGACGTTTATTAGAAGGTACAGCATTATTCGTTATTAAATAGTACCTATACTATACATTAAACTATAATATTATTTGCCTACATTCGCATTTCTGAAATTTTCTACTTATCTAAGGGCGCTGACGATCGAAAGGAGCGCAGCACCGACGACAACATCAGGCGTACGAACTGTCGGGTGATTGACTAAATAATATACCGACTGTTATATTTAAGTTAAACGAAAATACGTGTATTTTGCACAATTGTTACCACCGGGATAGCGATGTGCATAGCGCATCTCTGCACCATACATAATACTTATTATGAAAATATAAATTCCAGTGAGGGTTTCTGCGAAAATCAAGAGGCGGCCCACTAGATATGAAGTGTCCGTCGTGACCCGCGACGAGGTCGGCGCCTACAAGCCCTACTTATGGGAGCAGAGTGTGTTCGACAAAGGACCCATGTTCAGGTTCAAAGTTTTACAAGTATACTCATTACAATGCATAGCTCATTCATCTAACACACTAAAGAAAAATAAACAATCGATATTTTATCTAGAAAATATATCAATTATAATATGTTTACTTCAGTGAACATACCACATTATTTGACTGCCTCGTTGGTCGAGTGATTGCAAGCGCGACTGCCGATCGGGAGGCCCTGGGTTCAAATCCCGGGTCGGGTACTATTGGATTTTTCTGATTTAGAATTTCTAATAGTGACTCGGAGTCTAGGTGAGTTCCCGGTTTATGGCAATAGACTCAACACCTATTCCATGGGACGTAAATGTAACTGGTGAAACGAGGAAGTGTATTACATTCCCCTGCCTACCTCTTCGGGGATTACAGGCGTGATGTTACTCATACCTAATTGTTTAAATTGTACATTATTTATTACCTGCACAGCTCTATTTACGCCGGTATTCACACTCGTATTATCTAACTAACTCTCGTAACCTAACATTGAGGTTGTATTCAACTACAAGATCTCGTTCAAATTCCAATTCTCTCTATTAATAATGCAAAGAAGCGAACGGGATTGAATATTAAATTTAATTATATTACTTTATAGAGAATGGCTGCTTACGAAGATTGTGAATGGGGAGAGAGCTTCGTATTCCGCGCCGAAGTTCGCGAGAATGCAAGAACGTACCCGCAGTCAAATGTTAGAAGATATTGTTGCCAACTTACAGAATCATGCTGAAACTGGACAGATACCAAAGCCTTACAGAAGAGGTAACATTTTAAAATCAGATAATCAGTTCAACTAGCAGGGGCGGATCTACCTATGGAGTTTATGGGCTTCAGCCCAGGGCCCCGAGGATACAAAGGGCCCTCAGACCCCATTAAAAACAAGAGACGATACTTGTTTTTACAGGTTCAAGTACCCTGTACGTTTGAATACAGCTAAGATCGAAATACATTTGACTGAAGTGCTCCCTACGTTTGTCGGTTTTCCCGTAATAACTATCAATCTCTTGGGTCAAGCAACCAACTAGTTGGATGAAATCACCAGTTTCTCACCCAAGAAAAAAATATTTAATTTACAATTTGTTTACAATTACAATTTACAATTTATTTAATAGGATTATTGTCCAAGTAATTGTATTGGTTAATACAAGTTTATTTTATGTAAACAAAAAAAAATATTTAGTCCAGAGAAGCCAAGCCAGCCAGCCCAAGGAATGGTTGTATTCAAATTGCCTTTGCTAATAAAACAAAAATTCTTCAATGCAAGATTATCAAGAAACATCTCTCTTAACAAAATTATGCGAAGAGCTGAAGATCGAGCTCAGCGGCGTACCATTGGAGAGGCGTATGTCCAGTAGTGGACGGGAGTAGGCTGATGATGATGATGATAAAAAAATTATGAATCAGAATTTTTTCGTTTTCAATCAAAAATGAATTTATTATTTTTTATTATTTATCGATTTTCTAACAGACCTTTATTTACTTTTCTTATAAATTCTTCATTACAACAAAATTGTACCCTCAAAAATTTTTTTGTCCTTCTCGAAATTACTTTTTCCGTCACGGTCGGTATGCTTATTCATACAGTTTTTAATACTTTTTATGAGATTTTTTTTTCAGTATATGAAATTGTTTTTTCTATTGTTTGTCGAACCGGATTCTTGATATTTTTATTTAAAAAAATTATAAAGATAATTAAAGTGAGACATTTAAGGCGTAACATTTATACTTACTTTCTTTTAAATAGCCGTACATTACGAGTACAAAATTTTTGGAAATTCAAAAATCCGGCTCGACAGCCTATAAGAACTTTCTTCTTCTTCTCTTGCGTTACACTCTTGGCCGAGTGGTCTTGGTCGTATTTCTAGCATCAGTGGCTCGCTTCACAATTTTCCTACATTCGTCGCGTACTATTGCCTTTCTTGACAAATCGTTTCGCCACGATACCTGCCCCAGGAAAGTGACATTGGGAGATTGCACAATAGAAGACAAACGCTGCTTGATGCTGAGTTCTTGGAGTACGGATCTGTTGGTACGGAACTCTGTCCACGATACTCCAAGCGTTCTCTTCCAGCACCACATCTTCAGGGCATCTATCTTCTTCTTCTCGGTCTCTCGTAGGGTTTTCGCGGCGGAGAGGACAATCGGAAATACTAACGTTCGGACAAGCTGGGTTTTAGTGGCTTTGGCGATGTGGCGGTTTTTCCATATCTTTCTCATCTTGTCCATGGCAGATCTTGATATAGCATCCTCCATTGTTGGTAATCAAGCCTCCTAAATAAATGTATGATTGGACCACTTCACAGTTCACAATTTCAGTAACGTCTGGCAAGTTGTTATTGATGTGGTCTATGATCATTATTTTGGTCTTAGTACGGTTAATGATGAGTCCAAAATTGGCGCTAACAGTTTCCATTTTTTGGAGCAGAGTCTCAAAAGTGTCATCCGCATGCCGCAAATTAGATATTTTCGAACCATAAATTGCAACACCATCTGTCCAGTTTTCAAGGGTGATCCTCATTATAAGTTCTGTGTAAATTTAATACAGTAGCGGGGAGATGATACACTCTTGTCGTACTCCTGCTGTTGGTTGGAAGGTGCTTGTCAATACATCATCTATTCTGACGGAGGCTGTCCCATCCTCATAGAGGCGCCTTAAGAGATGTAAAAAGTGTTTAGGAGTATCCATTACCAATCCAAGAAGAGTTTCCTGTAGATTAGGCTATTTCACAGAATCGAATGCCTTCGAAAAGTCAACAAAAGATAATATTGTTACGGCCGATAGATCTTGAAACTTCGCTGTTCGTTGTGTATTGCCTATAGATATACATATAAGAGTATTGCGACGAACGAATCTAGAAAATTCGCGTTGTCGACTATGTTTTGCGTATAGGCTAATTAACACTACAAGCGAAATCGGACCTTATGTCTAAGGTATTAAGGTCGATTGACACTTGTCGTCGGAAATTGTTTACAAAACTAATTATTATTATGGCCGGCAAGTGGGCGGGGCTTCTTTTCTAGAGAATCGTGGAGCATTCGGGAAATTACCGGAGGCCAGTAAAACGATATAATAAGACTGTGGGCACTGCCGTGAGAGACACTACGTTTTCGGAAGCGATTACGAACGGTTCAACGAGCGATAAAAGGAAGTGATATATATACATTAGGGAGTAAATAAATACTTTGTGAACTCTGAGAGCATCTTTTATTCGTCATCTTCTGCGAGTACATTGCATCGTTTCCAGCCGCCAATCTACGTACCTATACGTAACAATATGAATGTCAGTTTATTGTACTCCCGAGCCTTCTCGATTATCTGGCGAACTATTAAGATTTGTTCACCAGTACCCTTACATTTGACGAAGCCAGCTTGTTCGGGGGTGATCTCTTTGGACAAGTACGATTTGAGGCGCTCGTTTAGAATATTTAGTAAAACTTTACTAGCATGTGAAATCAATGCAATAAGCAAGTTGTTATACTTCTTAGTAGACCCTTTCTTGTGCAGAGGAACAAAAACAGTAAACGCCCATGCTTGGGGCCAGGTTCCTCATTGCCACACCTTGTTGCACAGTGCTTGAAAGATTTAAACCCCGTACTCTCCCAAAGCCTTGATAGTTTCATCTTCATCATCATCATCATCAGCCTATTTCAGTCCACTGGTGGACATAGGCCTCCCCCAATAAGCGCCATCGCGCTCTGTCCTCGGCTTGTATCCAGCATCTGCGTGCAGCCTTTCGCAAATCGCCATCCCACCGGGCCGCAGGGAGTCCTACACTACGTTTACCAAGCCGCGGTCTCCACTCCAGAACTCGCCTACTCCACCGGTTGTCGGTTCTCCGGCAGATAGTTTTTTTTTTATAGTTTCAATGGGCAAAAAATCTCCACCTACGACCTTTCCTTTCTTTAGGTCCCTGATAGCTGCTCTCGCCTCGTCTTTCAGAATATAGCTCTAGCTCATATTTCTCGGGTTCAATTTCTTTGAAACAGTGAAACTGCGTATCTGTATATAGGGATTAGCAGTATACCTTCCAAGTATCAGATATTGCGTTTATCTCCGACACTGTTTCGCCACGAGAATTTTTTATTGCCCATGATTTGTATGTGAAGGATGTTGTTATAGATCTTATTTTTTGATAGAGGTCCTTGGATTCGTGTTTGTTTGCATAAGCCTCCACTTACTAAAAAACCTTTATAAGGTGGTTGTTCAGATCACTGCGACATGCGGTTTGAATATGAGCTGATTTTAAATTAAGTGTCCTTACATCCCCGAAGATTTTAATTTTCGTCTTTCCTCTACGAGTTATTGCTCATCCAGTTCTGACGTTTACGCGTTCTGGTGCAAACATTGGAGTTTGTAACAGATGCTTCAAATAACTCTTTTGATCTTTCCCAAAGTTGATCTCGGTTTTCTGAGTCAGAGTCCATACCAATCTACTGTAACCAGTTCTGCTCTACTGATTCCACAAACTACAACTTTACAATATTTTTTTAATTTTTACGAAACCATCAATATTTCAAGAGAAACAATGCCTAATGCCTAAAGAAAAATATTTTTCGGGAATTAATAAATTAAAAATTAACTTTTTCAATTTATAAAAAAGTTTCTTAACAAATTCTTTCAATTTTTTAAAACTTATTTTGGTATTAATTAGTTATTTATTCATCGTAATTATGAACTAAAATTTTTTTTACTAAAACTAAGTGCTGCTAATTTTTTTTTGTTTTTAAACATATATTTCAATTTTATTTCGAAACAATTTTTTAAATTTATTATTTATTTTCAGTTAGTAGAATAATTAATCGGCCTCCAAGTAGTGTTAGCCCAGGGCCCCACAAATGTACGATCCGCCCCTGTCCACCAGTACCGAAGCTACAATAATATGTAATATTTGTTGATAAGTGTTAAAGCTGTTAGTGTCCTTCTTAGGAGTCAAATCTACCTCACCTGCCCGTAGTGCACCCTGCTGCACGACACACTAGGCTTTGATGAGCGACCGGTAGAGCGCAGGTTACAAAGGCACGCTTTAGCCGCCGACGGGAAGCAGCGTACGTGACACTCGGACACACCTAACTACTGCAATCATTGACAGTTCCCTTGGAATCGCTACAATGGTTCTACTACAGCCTAATTGAGGAGTGAAACAATGTATAATTATACCTATCTATGAATTTGTTCAAAAGCGCATAGTAATGTGTTTAAGACGCTAGACTAAAAAGGTATCGATGCAAAAATATAAAATGCGATCACACAGATAACACACGCGGGCAGGCAGGGAATGGGGCTCGATGCTGCTCTTTAGAAAAGTCCATGTTTAGCAGAGGATTGCTCTGTATGACTGCTTTGCTGGATATATTAACATTATCAGTAATAGCGTAAACTGAAGGTGAGGATGAAATATTACTAGGATTGCTAAGGTAAAAATTTATTTAATTTCAGGATCATGGCGACCCATAGGACACATGCGTCCATCTTCTCCACTATTGGATTCTGTCAGAGATCAGTTCGAAGACTATGACCAATTGGCTAAAGACTTCACGCGAGTATTCCTCAACAGCGAGCTCAACGCGGCGCAGAACGCGCAGCTGTTTGATGTTGTGTTTCTTGTTGGACAATCTAAGCAAAAGACCAAATTTATTGGAGTACGTGCCATACTCGGTGTAAGAAGCAGGTATGAACAGGCAATATTTAGGGAGGTCGCCCAAATCGACCTTTTGTAGCGATTCAGCTAGTATTCAATACAACTGCAAATGTAACGCGATACAGTCGCGATGCCGTGGCGCGCCGTGGCGATGCCGTGCCGTGCTGCGCACGCAGAGCGCCACGTAAGGATCTGGCACATGCGACATGGTCCTGCGTCCGTTCGATGCTGAACCGCTTCCGTTGCGCGTTGCAAGTGTGATTGTGAACCATAAGTAGCGATGCAAACGCGTGTTAATGAACCGCGCTACTGCATCGCTGCAAGGAGTCGCCGTGGGTGACCCCCTTGTTATGTAATAGAATTTTTAGTACAAAGATTTTAATGGGGTTTGTAGCGGCCGGTTATAGCGCCACACGGAGTTTTTGATTAATTTGAATTTGGGTTCTTCATGTCGAAGGATCAGTGTTAATAAACACAACGCTTGACTTGAAGAATTTATGTATATACAATACAATACGAATATTCTTTATTGTACACCGAGATTATATACAACATAGATTACAAACTTTCGAGGGCTTACAAAAGGCGGTCTTATCGCTAACAAGCGATCTCTGCCATACAACCTTTGGGTAGTAGTAGTTAATAGTAGCAGAAATCTGATGCGGGGCAGTATAATCATAATGATAAATAAGCTTATTATTTTTTTTATATTGTAATGCCTATGTCGTGTGCTTATGTAGCATGATATGATTACTTACGACTTGCAAATAAATAGTTAAGAAAAATGTTTATAGGAAATGATTAAAAAAATTTTGCAATTACGTCTTACTTACCTAATAAAAAAATATATTGCGATTTTGAATGTGAAAGGAAAGACGGGCAACGAACGCACTAACAGAAAATGACATGATAACGCCAGGTGTTGTACAGGCGCCTCGCCGAGGGTCATGTTCGGTCACATCGTGGCGCGACGGCTAGAGATCAATAAGGCACCCTTTCCCCCACCCCCTTGCTTATAGCAGAATGCATTTTGTAAGTTCACCTGCTTCGGGTAGTCAACTTGGAATTAGTACTTAGCCGGTAGGAATTAACTTCTTACCACTAACTACTCGTACCTACGACAAGCCTAATGCAACAGATAAACCTTGCTTGAGAACTTTCCATAGATAAACCTTATTTTTTTAATAATTTTATCATAAAAAAAATGTAAATGTAGTCAATAGCGTATTATCTTACTTTAATACTACGGAACTAAACCAATCCAATTTGATGACGATATTTAAGTAAATGTATTCAATTAAGTATTCATTCGATATACCTGACCTGAATATGGTTAGGAACTAACGAAATGTAAAATTTAGACGAGAGTATGTTAGGTTTATATACATGAGGAATAAAACATAGGTAACTAGATTTATATCTTTAAGCATCTAAATTATGAAGCTGTTACGATGTAATTTTTGATCGGTACCTATATTAGCGATGTCTTATATAATAAATAGTCAGACAAATAATCAACTAGTAGGTAACGAGAAGCAGTGATAGCCTAGTGGTTAAGAATTCAGCCCCTCACTGCGGGCTGCCGGGATCAAACCCATGGCTCGCACCTCTTCACAAA
>DWDT01003560.1:0-12145 GCA_018245595.1 Microceris scylla | reverse complement strand
TTAACCCAAAAACTACTGTACCGATTATTATGAAAATTGGTATATTTGTATATTATTATGTATTTGTATGTTGGCGTAGCAACGCGCGCCGGGTACAGCTAGTGTTCTTATAAATATGATATTCAAAGAGTACGAGTACATCAAAATATAGGGCATTGATCATCAATGGTAGCCCATTTTTAACGTACGTAATATTACACCTGTAATCACCGAATGAATAGGCAAAGGGGTATGTTGTACACCCCCATATTTCACCAGTTCCGTTTACATCCTACGGAATAGATATAGATGTATTGGAATAAATAACAACTATTCATCAAGAAAACGTAATGAACAGTGTAATATAAACCATAATATGAATGCAAAGAAACAAAAATCATACTGAAACCTCAATCCACAAATATAACTTTAAAGTTTTCGCCGCGGAAAATTTTTGCTCGCGTGGACAAAACACATGCGTCTATTCCGACGACTAAAGAGTTTCGCCGCGGAAAATTTTTGCTCGCGTGGACAAAACACATGCGTCTATTCCGACGACTTATCCGGCTCTGAGACCTGTAAGGGGGAAATTTTTGATTATGATCAAACGCTAACACGAGCGACAAAATAACAAACCGAATTTGAAGCTGAAGCATGAATCCGTCCGGTACAACTATCCGGCTTTTACCCTTAATTTTTTATCTTCACCACCTTATAACCAGAAAGAGCAGGCAGAGAAAGTGAAGTGTAATGCACTACCACAATAAACCTACTATAATTTTACGTCTCACCATGGATAAAGGGTGAGCCTACTATAACACACCGGGCACAAAATCAGACCCCTAGCTATACTATATTTAATTTTAAGCTAAAAAACCCATTAGTTCCCGACCTAAAATAGAACCTAGGACCTCTCGATCAACAGCCACGATTGCAATCACTTGGCCAACGAGGCAGACCCTCCTCGTTGACCATACTTAGAGGGCAACTTAGCGGCGTAGTAGGGGGCTGGGGGCGGGGTTTAAATTTCCACAGGCAGAATATGCACAGAATGAATATATGCACATAGAAAGTAGAATAGTTAAGGTTATACCAATGACACACATGGAGTTGTCTTAGAAATATGAAATTTAATTATCTTTGTCTAAACGAGCCCAATTGTAATAGATCAGCAGTCAAGCACTAGAAGTCACAAATCAAGAACACAGTTTAAGCATTTCCCATCATGTTTTGTCACCAGAAAACGTATTAAGTGCTGCTACGGGAGGCAAAAGGCGCTGTGTCGTCATCACCGAGTGCAAGGAGCTCTATGAAATGGCTAGACTCCGCGTCAATTCCTGGAACACTAAACTGAGCAGCAGCCAATGTGGCTTTCGAGGCCGCGAGCCAATGGTAAGAGGGATCATAATAATAATAATATCTAGGGACATCTCCACACTTGGCTATTTGATCTGAAATTAAGCAACCAGAGGGGTCGTGTTATAGTAACCAGGCGGCTACTAAACTACGTGTATATACATATATATCCTTGACTCCCAAACACAGAACAGAAATAATTGAACTCATTACACAATTTTTTATTTTGAGTGGGAATCGAAACCGCGACCCCCAGCCCAACAACCGGGTTCACTAACATCTACACCTACGGGTCATGAGCCGCCATGATTCATGACTCACGACGGCTGTCAAGCTACTTGAGCTACACAAAAAAACTCAAGGGAATTACAAACTGTTCATTGTCAATGAATAATATGTAATTTTAAATCGTCACTGTTACTACATTCGATATGAGGGAACATAGCTGGTAAATAGACCGCAGCTACAACTGAACATCGAAGAACGTCTAGTAACCAGCACGCTCAGTCAAAAGAAATTGTAAATGTAATTTTGTATATATAAGATTTGCAAATGATGAATTTAATATCATATTGTAAATGATATTAATATTTAATGTCATGTGAAATACTTTGTTCAACATAAGAAACTCGTTTTTTAAAAAAGGATAGCCCAATTTTAAAATTAGAACGTTTTAAAACGTTGAAGAGAGAACTTCACATAAATTTGCAATATTTCGCTTTAAAACGTCAAATTAATATCCATTTCATAAAAATTTAATTCAATATTAATTTGATGAAATTATTGACATAATGTTGATGTGGGAGTTGAAATAATATTGCCCACCCTACGATTACATCTCATTTGTTTGTTCGGCTTGATGGTTTCAAGTACATACCTCCAAGACGTTCTCGATTAACCTAATCAGCATTTTTCATCATCAACATCATCAGCCCATTACCGTTCACTGCTGGACATAGATACCGCTTCAATGGCACGCCAGTGCGCTCGATCTGCAGCTTTTCGGATCCAACCACGACCAGCCACTTTGCGTGTATTGTGTGAGTTCACCAAGCTGGGGGGCGTTCAGCTTCGGCTTTCATATTCGCCGGTGTCCAATCACCACAATCTTCACATTTTGTCACACACATACACACTATTAACCTGTCATCGTCCACAACTGGACATAGGCCTCTCCAATGGCACACCACTGAGCTCGATATTCTGCTCTACGCATCCATCCACCGCCAGACACTGCGTATATCGTCACTCCACCTAGCTTAGCGTGTCCTACGCTACGTTTGCCAAGACGCGGAGTTGTATTTTATTCCATTTGTCACCAAATGGAAAAACATACAACAATGTTTCAACAGTGTGCTGAAATAATGCTGCATTTGGTGTGCGTCATCTTTTTAATGTAGAAATAGGCTCTCGTTTGGCTGCATTCTCACCAGCCTGAATTTAAAAGAATTTCCACGTGAGCCGCCATCCGCTCGTGTGGACTCGTATCGGCTCGTATTTTTAGGACGATTTATTTGATAGAAATCTGATAGAAATATAAGTATTACAAGTCATCTCCGACATTTCCCTTAAAATACAAAACCGTTATCTTTTGTTATAAGATTTGCGTTAAACAGATACTCGTAGATGAAGAAATTCATATAAATATTTTCAGGTTTGGTGTCCGGAACTGACAAATAAAGCGTCAACAGAACAAGAATGCACAGCGCCCACAGGTGAAAAAGGATTGTGCATGGAACCGACGAACTGCCGAGGGTTCGAACAACAAGAAATCTTAAAATCATATACACCGGAAGAGAAATTGGAAGCATTGAAATATTACAGGTGAGGTTTTACAAAATAAGAACGTAAATAACACAAATAGGACTGCCTGGTTTCACCTGCGCGCACACCTACAATTTTACTATTTGTTCGTCATAAATACGAGTACATATCACTTGTCCGTCATATTCTCTAAGGGAGGTCGCTTACGGCTACTTTTTACAGAGGGACAGTAGCACATTTCATAAGCGCGCGACTGCGCTACGTTTCGCCTATAATCGCATTTCGAACGCGCGATTCAACATCGGTACACGCGTAAGCAAATCAACATCGCTACTAACGCCCGACCGTTACCAGCAACATAGGCTAAAAACACGGAGAGATGTTGTGGCGTCCGCAGCTCTAAAGACGCAATATGGATGACTAGATCATATCATATACATATATGTATATGATAATATACAGATGTACATATGAAAATCATCATAATACTTCTTCGGTCAATCTTTATTCACAAAACATGGTTTACATGGAGGTATTAATAATATTTGTTACAGTGCTCATGTTTGTCGTCAATGGCTTGCGAGATCTCTTAACTCTTAACTTAATATCTTAACAGGTGTAACGAACACGATTCTAAAATTTGCTGCCCGAGCACCCACGCCGAAGTGTCCCTGCCGTCAAAACCCAGTACGAGCACAGTTTATAACCCGAACAAGTGCATCCTCACCACCACCCCGCCCACGATCGAGTCCGGTTGCTGCGGACTCGAGGATTCCGGCAGTGTTAGAATCACAAGTGAGTCTCTGAAAGCCGCATTCTATTTCAATTATTTCATCGCCGTTTCTTAACCCTCGTTCTATGACGATAATGATAATTATCGTCACGATAAAAAGCCTATAGAAGTTTCGCTCACTATTTTCGCAATGCTATCGCTACATGGCATGTATCAGACTCAGAAGAATGTAGTAAAATTTTACTTTTCAAGCTGCTAATTTAATTATTTGGTTCTTTATATATGGACCTCCCGCTCAGTTGGTATTTAAAAAAACACTGGCAGCTAGCCTCTCATTTCGTGAAGTTATTTCAACAACGATCTCGTTAAATATATTAAAGTCACCCTTAAACATTATCCGGATAGAACTTCAGACTGAACTAGGAAAACTCAAATACACGTAAATGAGGTATCCACGTATGTACATCGAGAAATACATATAAGTTTTCGATTTGTTGTTAACAAATAAAAAATATTGAGGAATGTAGCTTAGAGCGCTCCCCACCAAGGTGGAGTGACAACATAAGCAAAGTGGTTTGCAGAGGTTGGATGCGAAGAGCTGAAGATCGAGCTCAGTGGCGTGCTATTGGGTACACGTATGTCCAGCAATGGACTGGAGTAGGTCGATAATGGTGATGATGATGATGTTAAATAATGATAAATATTCATTACAGGTGGCAAAGCGACGAGTATAGACCAGTACCCGTGGCTGGTGGTGATAGATTACAAGAGAAATGTAGCTGCTTGTGGCGGTTTCCTTATAAGCGGCAGATACGTACTCACCGCCGCACATTGCGTGTTCAAGCAGAAATTGTAAGTGATAGGAATTTTCATTACTTCAAAATATATACATATATTGCTACCCGTTCATCAAGTTTTCGAGTGGTTACAAGCGCGACTGCTGGTTGAGACTTCTTAGGTTCGGTTCCCGGACCAGGCGCTATTAGATTATCTATGTAACTTACATTTTCTAGTACAACTTACCAATAGTGTCTCGGTGTCTGGATATGTGCCCTGTGTATGACAATAGACTCACCAACTGTTCTATTGTGGCATGTAAACCTAACTGGTGAAACATAGGATTATACTAGATGCCTATGTAACTCGCCTATCAAATGATTCAGATCGAATCACCACATTGTAAATTTCATTGTACAAAGGCGTAATCTTATGCGACATTCTAACCATGTACGTGTACGTGTTGTATGTATGTATGTTATGTGTATATGTACGGAATCCTGGATATAGTATTAGATAACTTGATGCAACAGTTGAACGCAACATTTTTTTTAATGTTCCAAAGTTTCTAATACATCCTTCCATGTCATTTACAATGTATGTAAATGCATGGTACATTGTTACGTACAAGAGTCAACGTTTTAATGGGAACACGATTACTAGAAGTACCATACTCTAAGCGGGAAAAAATGAAAGAATACGTGTAATAAAATACAATATGTAAACCTATATTTTCCTTACAGAGAAAAAATCCGACTAGGCGAATACAACACAACTAATACTGGACGGGACTGCGTTGAAGTTGCCGGCGGTGGTACTGAATGCACAGACGGCGCTGTCTTTGTTGACATAGAGAGTGTCGAAATACACGAAGACTATAACCCAGACGTGGTCTACCGGCCTAACGACATAGCTTTGATCAGACTTAAGCAAAACGTCAACTATACAAGTTGGTTGAATTTTTTTTATCATTATTGTAAATAGGTTCGCGTTTGGCTGCAATCTCACCTGATGGAAAGCGATATTGCCTAGGATGCAGCACGCTCGCCTAGAAATCTTGTTTTGAATAATTCCAGGTGTTAACCAAACCATGAATACTACAATATTACAATATAATCAAGTCAAGAATATGAATTTCAACTAGGTGCTATTGTTTAAACTCCACGGATGCTCCTAATCATCGAATGTTTTAAATGTCGAAATAGATGAAATAAGCGTAAATGTGCACGGCTCTGAACCATAACGCAGCAACCAGTTAAACAAGATCATAAAACGTTATTGTCTAATATCTTGCCCGGTGTGTGCTGAATCATGAATCATGTTAGTTTTTCCCCAGTCCATGGTGTGATCACAAGACTCATAGTTAGATACAATGTCTAAAACGTTTACCCTAAACTAGGTACTCTATTTTCGCAGTATTTATCCGACCGATCTGCCTGCCAACATCGGACCGCACGTTGTCTCTATCGAACGATACGCAACTCCTCATCGCAGGCTGGGGAGCAGTGGATGCCCAAAAACGCAAGAGCCCGATCAAGCTTCACACTAACGTGCCATACGTCTACAGCCAGGTAAACCTATTTGCTGCCTATATACTCGTATAAATGAACTTTGAACATAAATTTTTCTTTTCATATTTTGTGAATGTGCGAAGAAACTTACCCAATTTCTCGGAAAGCAAACATAAATATCTCATACAAATGTCTGTTTGCGACCGCTGCATACTAGGTACAAAAGCAACAAACTACTACTTGGATATAAAAGTTTCGTTTAATTATTTTCATAATTATGTACCGTTAAAACATAACCGGTTTGACTTTCAACTAGAATGGGTGCAAAAACTTGACCAGTTCGCATGTAACGCTAACATTATTTTTATGTAACTCATTTCGAACCGAAACATCTTCGTTAATGTTCGAGTTGTGATGTAAAGTAAACATGGGACTGATGCGAGGGTGAGAACTGAGGAGTCATCAACGAAGGTTTTTTAAAAGACCGGGTTCCAGGCCGCGATGAAAACATGGAAGGGTACAAAGCGAGCTAGACACAATATGTCGTGACATTTTATCTTGTATCGAACCTACTGACTTGTTGCGGCTACATATTAAAAATTAAAACTTGCACATATACTAGCAGTACCATTAAGATAATAATACTCACGAAAACGACAATATATTTTTAGCTCGCGAACATAGTAATAGAACATAAGTCAAATTTTCCAGAACTGCAACCTACGGTTCCGCCCTTCCAGAAGCGGTAATTTATTGCCGTCCCAAATTTGTGCTGGAGGAGTGGACGGCAAGGATATCTGCGATGGCGATTCCGGTGGACCACTAATGTATGAGAATGGAATGTATTATGAAGCGCTGGGTATCAATAGTTTTGGTACCGGAGCTTGTGCTACAGACGGATGGCCCTCTATTTATACAAAACTATACGACTATCTAGGTTGGATACAAGAGAGAATAAAACCTTAATTTAACCGCGTTTAGTGGGATCTCTTCTCTCTTAACATTCGATTGTAAAACTTAGTGTTTTTTTAATGCCATACTATTGTTAAACCGTAAGATTATCAGATTCAATTAACAAAATAAAGAAATAAGTAATGTGTACATCAAATGTGTATATGTCTTGGGCGCAAATTTCAGACTAAAAGACTAGTCGAAGATCTCATTCGATCATATCCTACAACGAAGGATTCATTGGATCCAAGCCGTAAATTAAGGATGATGTAGTTTATTTATAGATATGATGATATAACAGTATATCGTTTTTCAAAAATCAATACGTGTATAAAATAATAAAGACCAATTTCGACTGAAACGGAAGGTGTTGTTCAGAAATGCGTTGACTAAAAGTTATCATTATTACAACATTTTAGACAATAATGATTAATAACTGAACAATAGTTCCCGATTACAAAGGAAACTCAAGATAAACCAAGAATAGAATTATTAGGTAAATCTTAAAAGAATTTACTCAGGTCTTTCATCTTCGCAGATATGTATACCGCCATACTCTTATCAAATTCACCAAGTCGAGTATTTGTACATAACTATGTATATATCTTCATGTGTCACTGTCTTCAGACTTGTTCCATTGTGACTTAGTATACAATTACCTTTGCCATACCTCATATTATGTCAGTATTAGTAATTTAATTTTTTTTTTCTCAATAGACGTCACCATTAAATAGACAATATTCTTCATTCATCATTACTTAGGGGATCATCATCATTACACGTCATTAATGTAACCAATATTAACGGTCGTATTAATGAATGTCATTGATTTGGTCACTCGTCGTCTGTTACTGTTTCTGTTACATTAGAATTAATTGTGTAATATTATGAACGGTGGATGAGATGAGCATTTATTAATTTTTAAGATTCCCGTATACTCAAGGCTTGGTCGTGTATATTATTAATGTACTTTTCGTTATAATTTAATTTTCAAGTGTATCTCAGTACGACGACTTGAAACCGTTACCGTTATGACGATGACGCTTATATGAGGTTAGTTTGAGTGATAATAATTGTAATGTCGAAGTATGAGTGAATGATACAAGCAATGTTGTATCACATATGAACTGTGTATGAACGAGCAGAACCAAAAGCACCACTACTAAGTGGCAAATGTCGACGAAATATTGGATCTTATGTATGGACTTAATATATACTTAATATTTACCAAATACTAGTAGTAAGTCAAAGTTACGCCAATTATTAATTGTAGGTAAAAATCAAGTCAATGTTTAATTAATATTAGTTTTGGTCATGACAATATTATAATAATTTTGGTACTAAATAAATGTACGTATTGTATTGACAATATTTTGTTTTATTGTTTATAGAAGGAATAAACTAATAATACCTGGTATCTGTGACGTCAGCCACTACTGGCCCACAATTTTCCTCTTCCCGGCTTAGAGAACCTTAACGATAACACTGTACTGGCTAGGATACGCCACTAACCAAGAATTCTCTATCAGTCAGTCATTAAGCAGAGCAGATACAAGATAAACAGGTTAAAGACAAGAGAACATGGACAATTAATAGATCAATAATACTTATTTTTAACCTTAAATAAATGATATGTATGAAAGTCATGGATATTGGATTGTCAACGTCTACGAAAAATACCTGAATGCTGACATTTATTCCCAAATGTGATAGAGTTGTCTTTACTTCGCAAACATAATGTAACAATGCTAACACAGTGTCAACTAACACCAACCTCATAGGATCAACACATTCCGAGACAAATAATAATTCAAGATATATTGTATAGACTTATTTTGCATACAAAAGATATGGATATGCATATCAGAGATGTACAATTTTGCATCGCAAAACTTCTCGTTCAGGCTGCGCTGTTGTCTGCAGACTGTCTGGGCATGTAGCCGTGTCCAGGTCGATAACAATGAACTATGTGCTAACAGAAAATAGACGTTATTATATCTAAGAAACGTTTTACGGAGCTTGAATAATTAATATTCCATTGTGTTCAATTTAATATAATAATTGTATCTAATATATACATAGCTTCCTACACTGCTTCTCTACATAAGCAGTACGTACCAGTACCAAATCTTACACTGTTCGTGCATGAGATATTATTGAATTTAACTAAAAAATTTAAAATGTTAATGAAAAAAATAATGTCACATAACTTCATAAATAGAATATTATTATAATATCGTACCTACTCATTTAATAATGTCTAAATAACTATCGCTTACAATTGTAGCACTTACTGAACTTTGCAAACAGCACTTCAGCGTAACTCAGTCTTACCTGAAAATAGAGCAGAGGAAAATTTATTAAAAATAAGGAACAGTTGTCACTATAAATATTTTTTTTTACATACATACCTCGGAGTCAATTTTTTTTCTATATAATAAATAATAATAATAATCGACCCATTATAATTCCACTGTTGGAATATGGGCCTCCTCTCATATTGAGAGGGTTAAGGCCATAAGTCTACCACGCTGGCCAAGCGTTTTTTTTTTTCTTATATACTACTGTATAAATTTGTAAAGCTCTGTCAGTAGTATGTACATTTAAATGCTACATATGATAGATTTTGTGAAGAACAATAATTTCATGAATTACTGAACTGAATTTTACTTTTTTTTTACTTTTCGTCTGTTTGTTTGTCCTTTTATTACTTAAGGAGTGCTCGGTCGAAAAATAGTACCTATTTAAAAAACTTGTAATTGCGCAGAGGGTAGGCTATATGTGGTATTTGTAAGCCAAGAAATTATAAACATATTGATTTTAAACTATTCTTTCCGTATTTCCACGGCAGCCATATTTGTTTGTTTCCACATATTATGTGTGTGTGAATGCGCACGCGCGGCTTAATGCGTGTACATATGTGCAACAGTATGTAGACTGTGTGACTAGCGTCACACAGTCTACACACTTTTTTCGGGGTGGCCCTACTGGTTTCGTACCGAAAAACGGACGTGAGTTAAGCCGGTACGTTTATAATCATGTGTATAAATACTCACGAAACATTTAATAGAAAAAATTATTACCATGTACAAATAAACTTTTTCAGCTTTGTTATATTAATATTCCTTTAGATTTTACGTAATATTCCTATATATCTACATAATTGACTCGTATTTATTTATGAACAGATTATTTATGTCGCCTCAGTGTTTAAAATGCATGACATGTGTGTTAATGTGCATACAATATTATTAATGTGATATTGCATTCAATTTTATTTATTCTTTATTCTTCTAATCTGTTTGTTATTACCATCATCATCCGCGGATAGAGGTTGCCTACAACGACTTTAGGCAGCGATGCTGTCGCGGGTCGTATACCTGCGACCACGTAGCACGCGTTAGCAATGCTACAGTCGAGCCACAGCAACAATACATTTCTAAGGCGCAGGCTCCGCGACAGCCTTCGCTCTTTCACCCGAAGCACTCGCGCAGTAGAATCAATGCCGTAGCGATGCTGAATCGTCTACGACGCGCGATACATACGCGACTAAAGTCCAAAGAAACGCTGCAGTCGTGCCCTCACTAAACGCACGGCTGTATCCCTGCAAAAACTCGCCATAGCCGTCCTCCCTTAGACGACGACTTTCTTTACAAATGACACATTCATTGGAGACTATCTTGCCATAATGGCCATACGCGGTTAAGCAAGCTTGATACGCCTTAGAGAACCGAACTCTTAAGTTTTGTAGTTTCCTTCTCCATGTTTACATTCTCCAACATTGGAAACGATTCTTCAACATGCACGTAATTTGCCATAGAGATATCCGGCCAGATTTGAACACAGGACCCCCATAAGATCACTTCTCTTCTGCTATTATAAATAATAATAATATCTTATACTTCCTCTTAATTCTCTTTTACCTACTCGAAAAGATATACAAACAGATCCAAGTAATCGATAACATTTAAGATCATTGACATGAGTTTTTTCGTATCTCAAACAGCAGTTCAAGCCGAGCAGTTCACACCACAAACACTTTGGGGTACTTCAAAAACGTGACATGCACCGAAGAGATAAGTTTAAGTACAGGCGTGATGTTACGTGTATATGTACTCATATATAAACAAAGCATTTAGCAGATATTAATAACTCAAATTACTTTTACGTGCCAATTAAAATTCGACGTAAACATGTGGTTAGCGTTGCTTCTATTTTCAGCTTTCATAAATTTGTCACATGAGGAAAATAAATTATTACATTATCAATGTATACTCACCACAATGCCATACAGAAATAATTATGTAATACATATATACTTAACAATATAATTATTTCATATGAAACAAATAGAAGTAAATCTATATCTACATCACGGTAAACATTATTTATTTCAATTGTTTCTAGAACAATTTACGGACACACGTGGATGTGTCCGCGTGTATGCTAAAGTCGACCAGCTCAGACTTCAGGAGTCGATAACGTGCCTATTGCCAAACTCAAATAGGACGGACTCTAAATGCGCAACTTCAACATACTAACCGGAATAATGTTACTGCCAGTCCCATTTCTGCAGCCCTGTTATTAATTCAAACAAATAATAACCTGCTTTAGGGCCCCGTGGTAGACTATGGTTTTAACCCTTTTCAGTCTGTGAAATGATCCGTGTCCAAAAGTAGAACGATACATTGGTTAGTGATGATGGTATTGTTATCAATAACACCATGTAATCGAAATACCACTAAAAGTTATATACCTGGAGCCTTGTTAGAGATGTAATGCAGATGAAATAGGTTGTGACAGCAATATATGAAGACTGTCTCTTTGCAAATAATAGCCTTTCGTTTCAACTAGTACCAGAAAGCTGATGAGTTGCAGGAAATATGTATTGTGCTTCAATCTAAACATTTAGAAATTTATGGGTTAAATATCATCCCATGAACTTTACGGTTGTTGGAGTTTACTCCATAAGAATCGGTTTTTGATATAAGGCGCCCGGTATGAGAAAAATATGAGGAGTAAAATCTACTGAACGAATGACCTCGTTACGTTTTTGGTGCGCAACCTATCGTGC
>DWDT01003559.1:0-12146 GCA_018245595.1 Microceris scylla | reverse complement strand
ACAACGGCAATATTTAGAGCTTTCTTTGCGTGCACTCAGTAAACGGTGAAAGTTACTCAAAAATGATGTATTACAAAATTGTTCCCCTCGAAAAGTTCTAAATAAAAGTCTCCGACAGCATATGTCCCACTATAACCATTTTTATGGTTAACAAAATAGTTCTTAAATAATACATTATTTGCGAAGGTTTAAAAAATTCCACGCGGACGAAGTCGCGGTCACAGTTATAAATATAAGTGGCGTGTAATAATAGCGATACTGACATCCTTGGCTGAAGAGCCGGAGACGTCGATCCAGGTCTTGGAGAAGAAGGCGCAGGAGCCGAGCATGAAGATGATGTAGAGCACGGCGTGCACGGGGTCGTGCGCGATGTGCGCCAGCGACTCGGGCGGGCTGAAGTAGTAGCACAGCCCGCCCACTGGGTAGGCGCGCGCCGGCCCGCCGCCGCCCACATCCGCCCACACGCCCAGCAGGTTCACCAGGAAGTTGCCACTGAACTTCACCGCTAGCATCTGCACCCGGACCACGTCTTACTCAGATTTACACATCTTTACCCAATTATTATTAATATACTATGCCTTTTCTGTAAGGGATTCTTCGTAATGGTAGGCAAAGAGTGCAAAATATCTCTATCTTAACAGACGTAACGTCAGCAAAAATTCATAGTTTTTTTAAAGCAGTTAGGTTATAATTTTTTATACTTTTGTAAAAAAACTTTGATTAAAGGCGAGTTACCTGAGATATAACGTAAAGATTAGACACAAGTGCTGACTGTAGAATGATGGGGATGTTGGAAGTGTAGAACAGCTTGATGGGGTACGAGGAGTACTGGCCGCGGTAACGCGCTGACTTGATCGGTAGGTCCACTCGGAAGCCCTGACAACAGGCCATATGTCAATACACATTACCTACTATATATACAGATGATAAACAATGTGTAAAACTAAATACAACGATTAACCAAATTAAGCAATTATTTTTAGTTCAATGTAGAAAATTAAAGTTCTAATATTTTTTTTATTTTTATTAAGAAAACACGATATATTAGTCAAATTGGGCTTAACCATCTTATACAATAATCACGAAATAATAATTTAAAAAATATGCATATTTATTACAATAGTACAATACTATTATAAATCTCAAAAAATATTTATAATTTTTTTAATAGACGTAACAAAACAAAATGTAGCAGCATTTATTTCTGAACGATTCTTCAATTTGTCGTTGAGCGCATGAGACTAGTTGAAAAAAAAATTAAATACTGTGCTTTTAAATTTTTCATTTAGTACTAGTCACTAAACAGTTTAACATAGTGTGCACAGATAGTAAAAAATGGCCGTGGTGTGCGAAGTGACGGCTCACCTGGAAGTATATGACTATAGCGAAGACGAGCACGGTGGCGAGCAGGTTCATGAGGTTGGGCAGGTTCTGGCGGTAGAAGGCCTCGCGCAGCGCGCGCACCTTGTCGGGCCGCGTGGCCAGCAGGTGGAACAGCGCAATCACCGCCCCCTCGAACTCCGTGCCGCGCCCTGCACACACACATACCGACATCATCAACCTATCTCACTCCACGGCTAGACATAGACCTCTCTCAATGAGGTGCAGGTTTCTTTACGGTGTTTAATTTCACCGTTACAGCGAGTGATAATTCGTGCTTGTAGAAATGTATAAATTAGTTCATAAAGTTTCTTCAGTTTCTGCGTCTTCATTTTATTCCATGCATACGAAGTATTGGCATATGTTGACACTTATGAGTTCTCATAACTTATACAGTGTAAAAATTGGGCATAAAGCGGTACGTACCAGTGTTGACGGTAGCGGGCGAGAACGCCTTCCAGACGATAGTTTCACAAATATTCGTAGCAATGAACAACGAAATACCGGAGCCAAGACCATAACCTGCGACAAATTATTATTTTTGATTAGTTTGTCATTTAAAACTTATTTAAAGTAACATTAATGATAAAAGACAAAATTTAAGATATTTCATTGTTAAAATTCGTTTAACATATTATGTGTTTATCATCATCAAAAACCTTTGTGCCCGAAATGGGGCAGATGACCTCTACAGCGAACCTGCATGAGACGGTCTTGAACTATTTTACCTCACCGTACCCGAAGTCTTACCGATCTTCGTATGATTAAGCACAGTGTTTGATCAGACACAAAATAAAGAATGCCTGTAAAGATGTCCACCTGTTTTTCGGCAATGGTTAATTCACATAGAAATGTAACCTACCCTTCTGCAGGAGCTCGTCGAGTAGTAGCACGATGAGGCCGGCCACGAACAGCTGAATAATGATGAGCAGGCACACGCCGGCGCCGATCTCGCTGGGCTCGCCGTACATGCCCGTCATCACGTACACTATCGCCTGGCCCACTGTGATCACCATGCCGAACACTGCAACAGTCATATCACTTGTAAATACTATAAAAACAGTGTGCCAACAGTTTCTTACGCTAACAGGTAACATGCCGGCACTACGTGAGGATCTTGCGGGTCGATCTTCAAGGAGGGCGATAAAGATTGGCTATATAAGCCAAATGAGAGCGACTCAACGAGATCGGAGGTAAAGCAGTCGCCACGGCCTAAATCGGTCGGACTACTATTTGTTATACCAGTTGCCATTATTCGCAAGTATGTACACTAAACGTGTTTCATATTAGTTTATCTCAATTTATTTTAATTTTACTTCAACTAATTATTATTGATTGTACTAATTTAATCTATACACAACTATGTATACACGTGTAAAAATATGTACCTATGTGGGGAGGGTATATGTACCTACGTGCGTACGCGTTTGTATAAACATAAGTGCCCGGGCGTGCGCGTCCGTGCGTGTTTGCGAGCGTAGGTACATGTTTGTTAATTTTAGTTTTCTCGTATTATATAAAAGGAACATAGGAAACAGAATTTTAAAATAATATTTATCTCTAAAATATATGTGCACATGTCAAATTTTACTTATGCTGTTTAGTTAAAATTTACTCTAGTCTCATTAAATATCAAAAGAAAGTGTCTACTTAAATTGACTGCAAAACTATGTATATCTGGTTTTTTCGTTCATATCTACATTCGGAATGAAATATTTTATATTACAATTTAAATGAAATAGATGGTACTATTCAACTAGGTTCCTAAAGGCAACAGCTTAAATAACAATTTAGTGTGTATCTGTAAATAACTAAAAATAATAATTGTATGTTAGTAGTTTGAAATTTCCCCAAACATTAGAATATGTAAAGGAACAGTCACTGAATCTACAATTTAAATACTATTTATTTTATAACAATAATGTATAATTATGAGAAGCATGTTTAAGGATCATAAGTATACTTAAATATTGGCAAAATGCCTGATTGTAAATTATTTAGAGAAATTGGCAGAATGCCTCCAAATTGCACCAACTATACCTTCACAGTTCTTTTGACAAATTTCATTGAATTTAGGTAATAATTCAAGTAGGCACCATGGATTATTAAATCTATTTTCCATATAATTTTTAAATAGATCTGAACAAGTGTGGTTACAGTGAGTGATATTGTTAAACATTTTAAAATCACAATGACAACGAGTTTTATATGCTTTGTGAATACGATACTCATCTAATTGACAAAAATCAATAATCATATACCTATATCTGTATATAATGTTCACAAAACTGTAACCATGGTTATAACATGGCAAACAGACAAAAGCAGAGACCGGACCTTTAGAATATATTAAATACAAATGTCCCAGCCATATGTGACAATATAAAATTTTCAATACAGACTACTAACTTACATACATTCAATATATACTGGCCTCTTTTAGTTCACAGTGACTAATGTGTTTGAAGAATTGTGATTGTCTCGTAACAAATTTAAAATATTAGAGGCAAACGAAATATGTTTCGAAAAATGATCAATTTTTCTAAAAAGTAATTCGTAATTCCAGCCCAACCAAAATTTGCTGATTCAGTTTAAAATTTGAGTATTGTGTCAAATATACGTAATATTTTGTGCAAATGATACTAAGAGTATGGTCTAAAAGTCTTGTTTTATTTTGTTTGTAGTTATCAGTGCATGATAGATACATTTTGAAATTAACTGAAATGTCTTACTGATATGAAATATTACAAAATTTCTTATCTAAATTTCTATTTTATAAAATAAAACAGAACTTTAATGATAGATAACTAATTGATAACTGTAACAATGATATCAAAAGTGAGGAAATCCCCACACAATTTGAAAAAATGGAAATATATTATTTAATCACTTTTTTATCACTGGTAATATTTAAAACATATTCCTATCAAGTTATATGCTTTTTTAATGAGTAATTAATGATTAGTTTATTGACAGTTATTTTGATTAATTGCCAATAACATGTCAACATAAAATAAATACAGCATAAAAAATAATTTGCATAATTAATTACAACAATGTAGTTATAATCGTGTGAGACCAACAATTATTAGCCAATGTCAAACTATTAAATAATTTACCTAATATAATTGCTAGCAATTTATTGAAACAAACAGAGTAGTTTTCTACAAGCTTTTTTATCTGTCTCTTGCTGCAGCTATGGAATACAGAACACTGATGTTAGCCATAATATTAAAAAAGGTCTGATATCCATTGTATCTCTATGTACCTTACAATGTAATAAGAAAAAAAAGGTGCCCAATATAAACATATAACAAAAACCTCACAGCCAGCTACACAGCAGGGAGGTAATAATGAGTTGCATATAGAATTAAAGATTTATCTATGTTAAGACCTCGGGTAGTTCTAAATATTTCTAAATGGCTATTTATTGAAATGTCCATAAAAGACTACACTTCCTGCAAGCATGTTTGCTACATGTGTTTTAGATGACAATTTCTTTTATAGTTACTTACATTTCTGTGCTCCGTTAAACAAGGCTCTGTCTTTAGCAGTGTCGCCAACTTCTATTATCTTTGCACCAGCTAGCAACTGCATAATGAGACCTGATGTGACAATAGGGGAAATTCCAAGCTCCATGAGTGTGCCTCTGTTAGATGCCAGGATCACACGGATCCAGTAGAAAGGGTCTGCACTATCCGATGACATTATACCAAATAATGGGATCTGAAATAAGTTTACTTGGTATAGCATAAATAAAGTTGTTAATCAAAATAATCACCATTTTTTATAGAAACAACAATCTGTGACATCTCTAACGAGATCTAAATATGTGAAGAACCTTTATACTACAAAAATAAGCAAACATGATATCTACATGTTTGAAATGCAGCATATTGTAAATACAAAAAAGAAGGCTAAAATGATTATTATTGTCTTTGATATGTCAATTATTTACTTCTTTCTACAGTCCCTATCATAAGACCTTACAACTATTATTCATATATATCACAGTTGGCATTTCATTGACGCTATACATCATGATGACTGCGACCCCTCTGCTAAGAGAGCAACAAATTGGAGAAACAAGCCATATGTGTCACTATACAGATAACACCCAGCCTATAAACAAGCCTTGCTTGGAGCATTGGGAGCCTTCCCAAAAAACAAATATGAATTAAGTCAATACATATTTAATAGGCTGATGATGATGATATCAAATCCTGTTTATAATAGTAAGTCTTCCTAATGTATGAGATTCTTTTGACTCAATTTAATCCAAACTCAAAGTATAATATAAATTTAGACAAAAATATATTCCTCCATATATTTTTCAGTCTTTTTCAGGCTAATAGGGCATTTCAGTTATATTAAAGTTTTCATTGATGGTCTGTTCATTTTTAATACAATTTTATTTTATGGGGAATTTGACATACAAAACATGAGAATATCCTATTATTGAATAAAATCAAATATTTTAATAATTTTCTTACCGAGAAAAATTATTAAGATAGATTTAAGATAATCTTTAAAGAGTAATTTTATTGTTATATGATACATCATTAATTAGGTATTAGATAATTATGAAAGTGAATTCAATGTGAGTAATGAGATGTTATGTGAGTTACTTTTAAAATGAATGTAGTTTGATACTGCACAACTTTCACTTGGTATACAAAGGTTGTTTTAAATATTGTTCATATAAAGAGTACATCATAGATAGTTCTACATACATACTTTTATCATAAGCTAACACCAGTTAATTTACATTAACATATGGAATATTTTAAAATTAAAATATTGAAAAATATATATTTACCTGGCAGCATACTAAGAAAATAAATAATGTAATTGCTGTCCATAATACTTTCTCCCTGAATTGGATCTGAAATAAAAAAGTTTCATTCATAAATATGTCGTTAAGTGCCAACGAAGCTCAGATTTACTGTTACTCATACAAACTGAACTGTATAGGTTATCTCACTTTCACTTGTCGTAGGACAATTAAATAGAGACAACAGGTTATGCATGTCAATTCATCGGTTAGTTAATAATTTTAATACATTCATTGTATACTTGTAAGAATGAAATGTAGAAATAAAAAAGAAATGCTGCACCCTCACCTTTCGCTCTGGTTTCGCTATTTCTGGCAGTATACTGCAGAAAGGCTTTATAACTTCGAGGAATTTTACTGGAAAGATGAAACAGACAATTATTTTACATGTTTTAACACAAAATTATCAACATTCAACTAATATTCATGAAAATATAGAAATTTGTGTTGTACTTATTTCACTATTTATTACAAAAATAAACACGATACTCACTTCCCATTTTGATTTACTGTGATTTAACTATCCTAACTATAAAATTAACTGATAAATGCCAAGGAAACCATTCAACTTTTGTTCAATAATAAGACTCCAACTAGACTTTTACAAAAATGAGTCTGCGCAACACCGCCAGCGAGCCGTCCACAAATGACACGTCCACAACGTCATGTCACGTGACCTGTGATGTTGGCGTGGAAAATGTTGCCAAATTACTTTATTTTGTCTCAATTATTTTGTGTTAGGCCTTTTTCAAAACTGTTTTTACATAAATTCACAAAGGTACATTTTAATATTATTATACTCCTGCAACAAATCATCATCATTCTCCATCAGTGTTAATTACAAAGCTTAGAATTTATTTCTGAAAATTTAGGCATTATGTATTCTCTAATTATTATGATTGGTATCGAGTAATTATTATGATAACTGTGTATTACGATCATACTAAATTATGTCACAATATTTATAGATCTTAGTTTGATCATGCATAATAAATTACTATTTTTATTTTGTAACGTATGGAAGCCTTGCTTTTGGTCAAAAGAAAACCGACATAACAGAATAGGATTATTTGCTTCATATTGGCGTAATGTATTTTCAAATACATTACATGTCGACATATTTATAAGGTTCATCTCCTACTAGGGTAGAGTCGAAGGGACGCGTTCTATCATACACATTAGCAGTCTACTCCCGTCCACTGCTGGACATAGGCCTTTCCAATAGCACGCTACTGATATATATTTTTATATTCATAATATAAATAATAACATAATTAATATATATCGAAAACATTTCACGTAATTATAAGTTAGTAACGTAATCAATTTTATTAAATAATTTTCAGCAAACAGTTGAAATACAAAAGCTGAGGAAATCCGAATGTGTAAAACTTGTAATCACAAAACCCTAAATTTAAAAAGATTCATTAGCATAACCATGACATTGACTGTCACTAATGTTAATGTCATAATGCCACTGTTCAGAGGCATGTGTTTTTGTTGTAAACAATAAATTAATACAAACAGTTTTCAAACTTACATTTGAATTTCATAAAGGAAAATATGCAGCAAGCACATAGACCTGGTAATTTGAAACAAAGCAACAAAAGTCATAAGTCTCGACATAGATCTAAACGAGGAATAGCAGCGAGTGTGAAAGGTTAGGTTGGTTTTTATTTATTTATTATTACTTTTATGAAAACTTTCTTAATGAAATTAAATTATAGGTAAGGTCAACGTCAAGGAGATTGTTCGTCGCAGTCGCCATATACTTAAAAAGGATGAAAGGCGTCATCAGGCAATGCAAATCCGGAAGAATAAACGTGAGGAGGCGCTGTCGAAGAAACGTGCTCTAGGCGGTACCCGAAACCCTCCGTTCCTTGTATGTGTCGTTCCTTTGAACGCTCAACTGGACGTGCAGTCAGCGTTAGTCATTTTGAAAACGTGCTATGAAGGTGCTGTTGTTAGCCAGTCTGAAAAAGGTGTTTTACATATTAGGTAAAAAAAAGTTTTTTTTCTATACAATTAGCCTTTAAGTTTTATTTGTTAAAATATCTTAGTTTATGATCATATTTATACTTGTTGTAAGTGTTGAAACTGGGGTAGATACATAAATGTGGTTTGCAAGGGGCAGTAGCATATCTACATTTATTGTTCTTGTGACATAATTTTTACAAAATTATCAGCTTGAGAGTTTATAAGAACAATATTTAGATATATGAAAAAATATCTGCAATCTCTAAAAGTTTTATGAATCAGTTTAATAAACTTTCTCAACAATAATAAAATTTTCTGTTGTCTAATGAATGTGGACATTGCTATTTAAAGATAGGTAGTAACATGATAACATGGGTTATATTGGATTCATGAGTCATTACAATTTTCACTACACTAAACACTAATATAACATTCATGCTCCAGGTGTTGTATACACAATACAAAATACACAGAATTGTATAAATAAAACTCATTTTTGAGGACCATCTTTTTTAGTTCTTTGTTATAAACCACAGATAAAAAATAAAATTATAGTAGTATAATTTGTAGACAATCATGCTACATATACATATATTGATCCTAATAATTGTATAATTGTACACATATGTAATATTATACATATCTATTGTAAGGGGGTAAGGGGTTGCGGTATAGCATAGCCTAAATAGGCAAGGTTAAATGCCCTGCGATCTCTAACCCGCATGCCCAGAGTGGAGATTACGGGCATATACCCCCTTTTTGGGGAGGCCTATGTCCAGCAGTGGACTAAGATAGGCTGATGATGATGATGACATATCTATTGATTCAATTTATGTCCATTTTTTTTTTCAGTTTACCAAATTTCAAGCAAAGGTTCTCTTTCATATGCCCAGCAGTTAACAATGATTTTGCTTTACTTGATGCTCTCAAAGTTGCTGACACAGCACTCTTTATCAGTTCTGCTTTAGATGAGCCAGTAGATGAATGGGGTGAGAAGGTTCTAGCATTGGCCATGGCACAGGGCATGCCAACACCAGTAGTTGTAGCCATGGATATTGAAGGTGTTCATCCCAAGAAAAGGACAAGTGAAAAGCAAAATGTTCAAAAACTCATTTCAAAGTGGCTCCCAGAAGAGAAAATTATGCAACTTGACAAAAATTCAGATGGTTTAAATTTACTTCGGAAAATTGGTGGTCAGAAGCGCAACATCATTCATCACAGAGAAAAACGACCATATATGTTAGCTGAAGAAGTTGAATATGTACCAGATGCTGAAGGAGATAGTGGAACTTTAAAAATCAGTGGATATTTAAGAGGCATGCCTTTAAATGTAAATGGATTAGTCCATATAACTGGACTAGGTGACTTCCAGATGAGTAGAATTGATAGTTTAGATGATCCACATCCTTTGATTTTGGGAAGAGATATTGTAAAGATAGATACCATGGAGACTGAACAAGTTAAGGTCACAGTACAACAGATTGCTGATCCTGCTAAGCAAGAGAAACTTGAAACTGAAAATATACCTGATCCTATGGACGCTGAACAAACTTGGCCTACAGAGGAAGAGATAAAGCAGTCCAACTTAGAAACAAAGAGGAAAGTTAAAAAAGTTCCAAAAGGCTGGTCTGATTATCAAGCTGCTTGGATTGTAGAATCGGATGCAGAGGACGATCGTTCAGATGGTGGTGGTGACGATGAACATTATGACGAGGATGACGAATTCATGTCTTGTGAAGAGGAAAACTCGGATAAGGAGGTAGATGGCGATGATGATAGTGATTTTGCGTCAGTAACAGAATCTGAAGTTGGCCTAACAGACGAAAAATACGACGCTACAATTGATGCAGCTGAAGAGGATGAAATGCTAAAAAAATTAGCAGCAGCTCGTGAAGATCAACAATTTCCAGATGAAGTGGACACTCCACAAGGTATTCCTGCAAGGGAGCGATTTATGAGATATAGAGGACTAGAATCATTTAGAACATCTGCTTGGGACCCAAAAGAAAATTTACCTGCTGATTATGCAAGGATTTTTCAGTTTGAAAATTATGATCGAACAAGGAGGAGAGTATTTCAGGAGCTTGAAGACAGCGTCATTAATATGGTAAGGCAATGTCTCGCAATAGTCTTAAATATAAATAATCTCAAAAATGTTGTGTCTTACATGGGTTTTTAAGATGTTGGCTGTTGACTTATATTTATTGACTGTGATTTACTTTGAAATAGTTGTAATTTGTTGCACTGCTATAGTTTAGTTCTGAGTATAGCAATGAGTATACTATACCAGTGCCAGTGTATAAATGTCAAGCGGGTGAACTACATGTTCACTCACTAAAATAATGACATTTTCATTTAATTTTAAATAGGTCTACAAAAAGGCTGAGACGCTATTCTTAATATACAGTTGCAAACATCAACTACACACTTTCAAATCAATTTATAAATGGTTCACAATGAAAGTAGCTGTAGCAGTTTTACAGAAAATCCATATACACATTTGACCCATGTCACCTATATTGAAACAAGTATGGAAAAATATTAGAAGTGGCATATAGGGAGTATGAACAAAGAGTAGTCTAATGATGTCTTTAAAGACTTTTTTTATATTTTACGAGTACATTATTTCATAGTAAGTTATACATATTTTAAAATTTTTATATTGCATTTTCAGTATGGCTCCTATATAACAATCCATGTCAAAGATGTACGTCAAGACCTTTGGAAAGTGTTTCATGCTTCAAATGGTAACAATCCTTTATCAGTATTTGGCTTACTGCCTCACGAGCACAAGATGTCTTTAATGAACGTCGTGTTGAAGCGTACTGGTGTCAGTGATGAGCCCATCAAAAGTAAAGAGAGATTGATATTCCAAGTTGGCTACAGAAGATTCATTGTTAATCCAATCTTTAGTCAACATACTAATGGTAGTAAACATAAGGTATGTTGATTTGTAATAATATATATGTATAAAAAATATCATCATCATCCTATCTCAGTCCACTGCTGGACATAGGCCTGCCTAAAAGAGGGTTTATGCCTATAACCTCCACGCTGGGATCATAGATCGCAGGCACGGCTCTTCGCACCGCCGACGATGCTGCCCGTCGGCGGCCAGGGCATTTAGCCGTGCCTATTTAGGCTGCGGTATATCGCAATCAGCTGGTCGCCAGAGCCTCGTCTGTTATAGCGGGTACACCACGTGCAGGTGAGGTTGACTTGGGCTCCTAAGATGTTAGTTGGAACCCCTTATACCCCTTTACATAAAAAATATGCAAGAAGTTATTTGCTAAATTCTTCTCTGAAAAGTTTTTATTTCAAACCCACACTAAATTAAAGTCTTTTTTTAATACAACAAATGTAACTGCTTGTAATGCTAAATAAAACTTATGATTTTATTAATGTATTTAATATGGAATATTTCGTCATATCAAAGAGTATTAAATGATTTCCAGTATGAGCGGTATTTCCAGCCAGCATCTACCTGTGTGGCATCTTTCTATGCACCAATCCAGTTCAGTCCCTCATCAGTGCTTTGCTTTAAGGTAACAATAACATCTATAATTAATTATCATCTGGTGACCACTTATCCTTAAATATTGCCAACGCCAATATTTGCTATTGTATATTTTTACGAATTTCCTTTTGTAATCCCGGCAAAAGAATATTGCGATGTCCGGAAAGTATTTCGAATAATACTATATATACATATCGCAGCGTCCTGTACATATGGTGTCCTATATTGTTTCCTTCTTCCCTCTACCGTAACGTCACTCTGTTCAGCTAGCCATATGTACGTCCCGCAACATAATTACAATTAACATTTTGCAAAAGAAAATGGACGTGTAACGCTGTGCGTTGATCGTCATTTTGTTTCCTGTTGTTTTATAATTACAAATACAGGGAATTACGAATTTTACGCATATGCATCCCATATATTTCAGGAAAAAAAGAA
>DWDT01003558.1:0-12147 GCA_018245595.1 Microceris scylla | reverse complement strand
ATAGACGAACAATTCATATGTACGTAACACGAATAGTGTACTGTATAGTATAGTTGGTATATTTAAGTGAACGTGCCACTTAGAGGAGACACGACATAATCAGTTTAGTATTTCACTACCCTGTTATGAAACTTAGCGCCTTGTAGCAGGACATGTAGAGCTTTTACATTGATTCGCTTTTGGTCCTGTGGTTAATCAACCTAATTTTTGACTGTGAAATGCTGTTACGCTCTTTAGAAATTTCTAGAAGATATCTTGTAACCTTCTAACCTTAATAGTTGTATCTTCTAACCTTAATAGTTAATTGTTTAATGGACTGATTTGTTCATTTATGTTATAATAATTATAATGTGATTCAGATTTGACTGCCTCGTTGGTCGGGTGGTTGCAAGCGCGACTGCCGAACGGGAGGACCTGGGTTCAAATCCCGAGTCGGGTGCTACTGGATTTTTCTAATTTAGAATTTCTAGTAGTGACTCGGAGTTTGGATGTGTGCCCGGCGTATAGCAATAGGCTCACCACCTATTCCATGGGACGTAAACGTAACTAGTGAAACGTGGGAGAGCACTACCCTCCTCTGCCTACTCCTTCGGGGATTACAGGCGTGATGTTACGTATAATTATAAGATAAGGAGACATAAATGATTATTTCCACCTTCTGACGTTTGAAGACGTCAGTAACAATAATTAATTGTTGTCAATGAGTAGCACAAAGGAAAGATTTATATAAGCGTAGACTTTGACATCAGAACCTAGACAACGCTCAAACTGCTTTTTTTATGATTTACCATAGAATTCCGATAGCTAGCGGGCCACTGGTACTTGTACATAAAAACTTACTGTACTGTGCCAAGTTTAACAGCCATTGTCTCTATCTGCGATTTGAGCGCAGAATTTTCTTCCTTCAACTGCTCTTCTTGACTGTGGTCTACTGTCTGGTTTTGACGTAAAACTGCTTGAGCTCGGACCTTCCAAAGTAAATATAAATATGAATTATTTAATTATTACTAAAATAGTAAGGTTTGTGGCAATTATTTATTATGTTATCTTCGTAACATATCTACCTGAATTATACAAAAATATGCCACTTCTTTTAATATTTAAAAAATACGTATATTGATGACCGTGGGTGCCGAGGAAGACAAAGACTCAAGTATCTGACCAAATAAATCAGATATTTATATTTTGAACAATGACAAGCTGCTCGTGTCTGTAGGCTTACATCCTCAATTCTCTGCATACATATGTTCCTCGGGTGGTGCTCAGGAGCAGAACGTGGTGAAAGCTGCGGCACCGGCGGTTTACCACCCAGGGGTCTAAGACATAGTATAAAATGTATTATGACTGTACTGCAGGACTGCTTAAATATACTTACTTTTTTTATGTTATGACTGTGTTGTTGGTCGAGTCGTTGCGAGACTCCACTCCTTATCGAAAGGTTAGGTTTAATCCCCCAGGACAGGTACTGTTGGACTTTTGTAACTTGAAATACCTAGTACTAGCTTCCAGTCTGGGTTTCTACTTGGGATATGGCAATGAGCGCACCCCCTAATTCATAATAGTACGGATAATGTATCTGGAGAAATGTGGCTGAATCTTAGAGTACATCACACTTTACATTCACACCCATATTCTAAGTTATTATCTCTGGTGTAATTACAGTCAAACACAGACCAATTGCTAATTAAAATAAAAACATACTCTTTGAAACCAATATGCATGTATGAAGGCAGTGGTGAAATTAGAATAAGCAAGTCAAGTCTATAAGGATAGAGATGTTTAGCACTGAATGCTCTCTACCTATCCCTTAGTGAGCTGGTGAGACGATATAATAATAAATTCAAAAACAAGTTGTAATAAATACTTACTTTGTAGTTTGTGTATTCCGTATTCAGGTCGGCCAGCTCAATGTTTGTTATTCTCAACTTTTCTTCTAACTCTACACATTTAAACTCCAATCTCTTTATCTTATTGTTAAGGTCAACTTTTTCTTCCCCTAAAACCATGATGATTTTTTCTTTCTCACTGATTAAGGAAGTCATTTCCAAATCACATTCTTCATTTTTTCTTTTCTCATCTTCAAGATCTTGCAACAGTTTAGCTATAAGAACTTTCTTTGTGTTAATAATGTTATCCTTCTCTTTGCCATCCTCTACAGCACCTTGAAGTTCTTCTTTTATTAACCTGTTCTGAGTTTCTTCTGTCTTTATTTGTTCCTCAAGCAATTTTATTTGTGTCCTCATTGCAGTTATTGTTCCCTGCTGAGTGTCAATTGTAGACTCCATCTTTAAATATATAAATATACACTAAACAATGTAGACATACCTGTTGATATGCTTGCTTTCTCTAATAAAAGTCAGATTTACCAACACAAAGAATTATAATTAACATTAAAATCACACTTTCAACTGTAAAGAATATTCAATAATCACCATATTGTAACTAAGGCACTCACTTGAACAATTTTTTTCTTGCTCTCATCCATTTTACTGGTGAGATCTTTCATTGACCGTTCATAATCTTCCATCTCTAAACTCAAAACATTTTTTCTTTTAACATCACGAAGAGCCCTATCCAGTTGTTCCTTTGTCACTTTATGTGCCTCTACTTCAGCATTTAACTGCTGACTTACAGCGCGAAGTTCAGCTAAACAATATGCAATTACAATTATTATAAAAATATTTGAAGTAAAATATTTTTAATGTCCATAAGTAGACTGCTGCCTTTCTTGGACTGATATAAGCTATTTCCAAAAATACTGCAAGACTGGTGCAATTAATAATATCAGTTAGTACTACTTGGTAATAAGACCTTTGGTAATAATTTGCAACGAGACTGCAGGGCTACTAGTGTATATAACTGTACTATACACAAGTTAGTATGAATACACTATAATCAATCTCATTAAAGTAGATTATACATTTACTGCTACTTTTGGAGATTGACGTAAATATAGCCATATAGACGTATATATACCAACATAGCCAGTAAGCAAACACTTCCGACTGAAACACAATTTATTTTAACAACAGTTGCTTCATGAGAGAACTATGAAAATTGGGCGATACTACTGACCACACGAAACTAAGCACTGTATATTATAACCTTCTTGAAACTTATACAATTGCCATTTACTCTGTCTAAAAATTGATATCAGATACCTTCTATTTCTACAAATTTTGCTGAGGATTTTGTTGACACATTAAGATCATCAGTCAATGTCTTTACTTTAGCTTCAAGGTCAGAAACTTCATCCTTTATTTTAACATCATCTTCGTTAAGGTGATCATCAATTTTTGCTACTGTTGCCTTTTCATTAATGCACTTCAGTAGTTTAAGTCTTTCTTGTTCGGAAACTTGCAATTGCCCTGTTGTTTCATTGAGCTTCTTTTTAAGTTTCAATGCGAAAATCCTCAACTTAGTGTACCTTTAAAGTGGTCATCATATAATTAGAATATTCTCAAATGTTTGATTAAAATTAAGTTATAACTTACATCACACAAATTCCAAATAAGCATCAGAACTCACTTATCTTCAAATGTTTCATCTAAATCCTTCATACGGGCATGTTCTTCCGCTTTAGAAATAGTGGATGTTGACATATCTTCATTTGGTAAATCTACAACTAAACATTTTTTTGCTATTAATATAATTGTAAACTTTTTAAATTCATAGACATGTAAACTAATAAACAGTTCATAACTAAACAATAGCCTAATGTGTAATTTACAAAGTAATAAGTAAATATTCACTTACTAGAGCTTTGTTGCTTTAACTTTTCTATTTCTTCTTTAAGTGTTACTATCATGGCATCTTTATCAGTGAGAGATCTAACAGTATTTTCTTTTATAATAGATATATCTTTAACGGCTTTACTATTTTCAGTAGTATGCTTTTCAGCTTTTCGGAGATCTCCCTCCAATAAATCAATTTTTTTAAGCAAGCCATCTCTTTCGTCCTTAATTACAATCCTATCTTTTTCCAATGTTTCTATGAGCCTTTCCATTTCTGAAATAGCTTTTTGTAATTTAAATATAGCCTCACCACGCTCTTTTAGTACTTGATTGATTTCTTTCATCTCATTAAGTAACTCAGTGTTCTCTGCTTTATAACTTGTTAATTTTGATTTAACATCTTCATATTCTAAAAGGAGAGTATCAAATTCTTTGGACTTGACTCGTGATTCTTTAATTTCAGACAAAAGTGAAGCATTCTCTTGTTTATAAGCTGACAGTTTTGTTTCCAATCTAACAATGTCAGCTTGTAATGACACATTCATTTCAGAGTAATTTTCTGCATCATCCTTGGGCTGTTCTAGTGAAAGCTTCAAAGTATCAATTTCTTCTTTCAGCAACCCATTTAAATCTAACAAATCATCATGTTCTTTCTTCATTTTATCATATTGTTCCTTTAATATCTTCATTTCTTGTTTAATTATCTCAGTTTCCTTTTCTGTTCCTTCTTTAATCTTTTCTTTTATATTTGAGTTTTCTTTTATTAGTACCTGTGATTGTTTTTTTATTTGTTGTAATTCTAATTTCCTCCTATCATCTTGGTCTTTTAATATTTTGTACTGATTTTCTAATTCAACAACAGCATCCCTAGCATTGAGTTTTTCTTTTACTAGTATTGCTTTTTCACTTTCTAATGCTTTAATTTGCAGCATCATTTTTTTATCAATATGTACATTTTCTTCATTTTTCTTAATAGTCTCACATAAATCTTTGTTTTTATTATTTAAAGCTTGAACTGTATTTAATAACACATTATTTTTAGTGGATAAATCAGTTATTTCTAAGTTTTGTGCCTTTAAATTATCATTCAACAATTTATTTTCACTACATAAAGTTGAATTAGTTTCCTTCAGTTTTTCATATTCTGATTTTATATCTTCTAAATCATTCTTTAGTGAAGCATTAATACTGAGGCTATCTTTTAATTGTTGCTCTATGTCACTTAGTTTTGATTTCAGAGAAGTATTCTGTTCAGTAAGTTGGTCTATCTGATTAGTATGAATTACAATATTACAAGTGTTTTGGGAGATAAATGACTCATTCAATTGTTTTTGTAGATTTGCTAACTGTTCTTTCAAGGAAATGTTATCATTGCTTAACTCAATTATTTGACTGTCTAAAACTCTAGATGCTTTTATAATTTCGTTTTGCCATTTGGGAACATTTTCTGAATATTCCTTAACTGTTTTTGCCAGTATATATCTGGAGCCTTTAAGTTGATTGATACATGCTGCACATTTTAATATTTTATCTTTATAACTTCTCAATTTAACATTTGCTTTCTCTGTTTTAATCTTCTCTGATTCATATAAATTATTTAGTTCATCAATTTTTAAGCTATAATTATTCATTAACTCTTCCTTCTGGTTGTTTTCACTCTGTAATTTATTATCTAGCTCTTCAATTCTCTTGATGAGTTCATCAATTTTATTTTCATAAGCTGCATCTGAAATATTCAATACATCAAATATTTAAAAATGTACATGTTTTTTTTTTTTTTTTTTTCAACCCATTATAATTACACTGCTGGAATACGGGTCTTCTCTCATATTGAGAGGAGACCCGTACATAAAAATGTACATGTTAATAGATTAAATTAATGTAAACTTAATTTTATACCATTCTCAACTTTCTCTTCAATTATTTGCAGTTGTTCTCTTTGTTGCAAGCCAATACTGTTAAACTCAGTAGCCTTAGTTTCAAGTTCTGTCAATTGATTAATGAGATGCTCATTTTCATCTAAAAGTCTATCCTTTTGTCTTCTTAATGAAATGTTTTCACTGTCTACATGTGATAACTTTTGTGAGGCAATTAAAAGACTTTTATCTTTTGCAGCCAGTTCTTTTCTTTGGTTGCGTATTTCATCCATTAGATCGAGGCACTTCCCATTGAGACTGCCTAGTTTATTCTTAGCAAGGTCTATTTCAGTTATGTATGTTAATTTTTGTTCTGTTAACGAATCAGCGAGTTCTTGTAGTGCTTTTACATTGTTTTCACAAGTCTTTTTTGCAGTATTGCAATTTTGCAACTCACATTTTAAATTTTCGTAATCATTTTGTAATTCTGAAATATAAACATTTTGTTCACACATTAAACATAGAGAAAATATGTGGCCAAAATATTTCTCTCATTTACTGTAACATGAGGCAAATACAGAATATTATTACCTGACTTTGCTTGTTTAGCTTTCTGAGCTAGGACAAGCAAGGCTTTACACTTTGCAATTAATTCATCTCGGCTTAAATCATCAAAGGGGTTTTTCTTAATACTACCATTATGATCCTGAAATGTACATGGATTTATATACAATCATTTCTAGTTCGTTGTTCGGTTTAGGTTTTCTAAGACATAATAAATACATTAACTAACATTTTACTCCAATATAGATAAGACGGTAATTAAAAAGTAATAAACATTATCTCCAACTGGGAGGGGAAGCGTCGATAATATCAGCAGCTCCGAATTATTGTCACACAAGTAACAATAATTACGAGCTAACCTTTACAAATGATACATAAATAAAATCATTTAGCATAATAAAAATTTTGTGTAACATTATGTTTAATACAACAACAACAAATAGGAGTAGCGTGTTATCATTATAAACGCATTTTAATATTGTAACAACACGAAATGTACCTTTTCAGATTCCATACTAAGCGCTTATGAAAACCCTATAAGATGGCCATTTACAAGATTTAAAATTGTAGTACAATATTTAGAGCACAATAGAGATGTATACTTATTAGAGGTACCTTTCTAAGATCAAAAAATACAAATTGTTTAAAAATTTATGATGATATCACATCACGTCATATGTGTCAATTTCTGACATTTTATCCTGGCATTACATTCTTCTTAATAGTAGTATCAAACATAGCGTATTGTTCTGCTTTGTATAAAGTAGAAATTAATATGTAAATGTATAATCCCATTATTTTTTAAGGTAATTACATTAAAGTGACACTTATATCAAGTGGTTTCTGTTGATTCTGTATATAAAGAGTACTTGGCTGAAATTAAAAACAATACTTCTAAGCAACTGTATTGTAATGGCGGTCACAGAGTGTAAATGGCGGATCTAGTCACTGCTGCTGTCGTTCTATTTATATGTGAATATTGAACATTAAGTCATATAATTGTGTAGTTATACAAATATAAGATCCCATGAATAAGTGAAATGTGAATACACCCTCTTTTATTTATTTTTATCCTGTTCCTAACTAAACAGGTGAGCATAATTAAAAAAATAAAGGATTTGTTAGCAGGAAATAGTGTAGGGCGCGTCCATCAGTAATATTATTGTTGCATTATATTGTCTTTAGTGATGGATTTACAGTACACAATAAGTGTAAATAACATCGTATATGAAAGAAAACGCATTTTTTCGCAACACGTCTGTGTCATCTGTAGCTGAGTGAAGTAGTTGTACATAAAGGGATATCACAAATGCAGAAGGTGCACGAAGAGGCAGAATGTCGAGTGATGAAGATAAGCCACCCGCGCCGCCGGTCCGGCTCACCAGCAACCGTGCCACCGATCGCGGCGACTCTGTTTCTTCTGTTGACATGAGACCACTACCGAAAGGTAAAACCAAACACGCTCACTAAAAACTTACGGACAGACGAAATGAATGGATGACTCATATTATTGTTTTAGTAGAAAATGAATAAATTAAGGACACATTAAAAATGTTTCATAATGTATAATTAATGTTGGCTCAGTACATTGATTTCAATGAGATTTACATCCTTTATTGAATATTGTCTGTGCATTGAATGTAACTTGATTTACACCAGTGCAATATATTACAGAGATAGGCTCAGTGAACAATAGAAATACAATATTATGAACATTTTAATTTCAGAACCAGATGATGGTGGTGATAGAAAAAAGAAAACATTGAAGGCAAAAATAAAAGGATCTAAAAGCACAGCACACAATGACAACAAGCCTAACATTAGCTATCCGACTAACTTTGAGCATACTGTGCATGTTGGCTTTGATGCAGTGACTGGAGAGTTTACAGTAAGTACAATTATGTTGTGCAGAGTGGGACAAAGGCACTTTGATGTGTGCAAGGGCAACTTTCACACAGCATTTACATGTTGAGATTCAGGGTAACACTGCAACATGTCTGCAATCCTTCCACACCAATATATTGACAATGCACTACATGCTTTGACATTGACAATACTTGCACATTCCCTTGTGGTCACCAACTGTAGCATACGGGACATGGATAATAATGCCAACATGTTTTAATGTCTGGTGAGGCAATAGAGCATATTGCAGACCATTATGTCTGTGGGATATAGGTTTAATATTGGAGTCTAATAAAGTTGCATTTTACATTAAGGGCTTGTTGCTGGGGTTGCTGTGCTGATGCTTCATTTTATTTAACATTGCATAGCACCATTAAAAATGTATGTTTTCATTTTATTTTTCAATGTGTTTAGTTTATTTTTATGTTGATAACTTAGTTCCAATAAATGTAACAGAGGAGTACTAATTAGAATTTGCAAGTACACTACTTCCAGTATATATATTGAACAGTTCTGTTTTATCTCTAAATATTCAAAATTAGAGTTAAACTATGTTTAGAACCTAGAACTTAATTAGACAGGGATTTGAATAATTATATAGTGAGCATACAAAGTTTACACAATTATTTTTGACTGTGATTTATATACATATGCATGACAATATAGAGAATGCTAATATCTAGAAAGTCTTTAATATATGAAACATAAAGACTGTCACATATAGGAGAGTAGATGTTGATGGAAGAGGAAGTATATTGTCCCTACCTATTCTAAATATATATATCTCCATATTATTGAGTTCCATGTATTACCACTTTTGTTTCAAGCTGCCTCTAACAGTAAGTAATAGTTTTTTTATATGTAAAGTATGTCTTCATGTCACCTGCAATTATTTTCTGTTCATATAACTTGTTGATGTTGTCGTTCACTTTGACTCCTCACTGTCATTTATTAGTTAAACCATTAATTTAAGGTGGTAGATACAGTCACAAGTGTAAAGAAAGGTTCATTTTCAATTTTAAGTTTAGTTTATTAAACTAACTATTCAGAGGTTTTTATTGATGCTTTGACTAAAGTTTGCACTAAAAAAATAATTATTATTCTTAAATATCGCCATGGTCGTTGCACCCTCTACTACAAGTAGTACTTCTCAGGGACCATAACAATACCTTCTGGATCATCTTAATTAAAAGAAAAAGTAATGAAACCTTTAGCTAAGTACTAAATCTAGTCTTTAATCGAAGCTTTTTTTTAATAAAAGCATGAAATGGCTCTTTCTGAAACTAGGTTTTATTGCCGAAAATAAGATGTCAAAGTTTGATCAAAATCTATCGAGTAGTTTTTAAGTGATAGAGTGGTCACCAACCTGAAAAACATAGTTTTGTGAAAAATTTGTTTAAAGTTTTCCGATGTTGATTTTCCATAACTTATTTGTTAGAAGTCAAGCTGAATGGAAAATGTTAAACTTCTTTAATGTTACTTTGTCCGTTTAATGCAAATATCACACTTTTCTGCTGAAATTTTGAGAATTTAATCGTTTCACCAATTTTTTTTATTAATTTTCGTTTTTCTTATATTTTGGGTAATTTGAAAAGCATAGTATTCTTCAAAAAAATTCTTTAAAATTAATATTTTTCAATTTACTTAACTTTTACAAAGTTATGGTTGTTTTATATGAGTCTTGCAAGCATACACACATTTCACATATAGAAAAACAATGTTATTAGGTTAGAATGAATGAAGGTAGTTATGCACCTAACCCTGTAACAATTATTATAATACAACTGGTTGCTTGCAGCTGCCTTCTGCTACCTGCTCTATGTTCTGATGCCACTTCAGTAATTATTGAATATCTAGTAAACAATTCATCAGATTGCCTTGAAATTTTCAGAGTATATTTTCGAAATTTTATTCTTTAAGAACATGCTAAAAATTGATTTTTTAAAATTATTATTGCATCTATCCCTTTAAAAACATTTAAACAATATGTGATCTGCTGTGCAGATGGCGTGTTATTTTTCTTAAACACAATTAAAAATGTCCATAACATGAAAAAGGGAAAGATGTTATACTGCTGTGTCAACAATATGAGATGTAATATTGTAAATATCAAATTACACTAACATCTAATATGTACAGCCACAAGCAAAAGTGTTAGGCACCCTACAAAACTTGTCTGAAGTATATAAGTCTGAGGTTAATATTGCCTTAGAGAATAAAAATAAATATGTATTAAAACAAAAATAATTTATTTATGAAATATAATCAATATTTGGTTGGTCCACCTTTTGATTTTAATACAGCCGCCACTCTATTGTTGACTCTACTAGCTTAAAACATTCCTCGGCACCTAAATGTTTCCATTCATGATGCAAAGCTGCCAGAAGGGATGTTTTATTCTTAATGGAGTGTCTTGTGATATCTTTCTTTATTGTAGGCCAAATATGTTCAATTGGATTGAGGTCTGGTGATTGTGGTGGCCAATCTAACAGATCAGTGTTATTATCGGCCCTCCAGGCCATAGTGTGCGCTGATTTGTGGCAGGTGGCGTTGTCCTGTTGGAATTTAATTCCACTCAGTTTGTATCACCGAAAATCATAGAAAACGACGGAGCTAGGGCATTTTCTAGTACTTACTAGTACTGTGTTTTTCATTATTCATACGCCCCTCGCACAACACCATTTCGCCCACTCCATTAGCAGCCATGCAACCCCAATTCATAACTGAGCCTCCACCATGTTTAACGGTGGGCACGACGCACTAAGAGTTGTATTCTTCGCCCACCCGGTGTCTGACAGTTCACTCCAGGGGTTCCAAACACCTGCGTTAAGACAAGAAATCGTTACTTTCAAATGTCATATTTTTTTCTTACAAAATTCGTTGTTAATGATTTTGTGACTTGTTTTAACGTTAAACATACAGTAAAAAACTATACCACAAAGTTAGATTCGTCCGACCGTAGCACATTGGACCAATCTTCTACTGTCCAATCTCTGTATTTAAGAGCCCACTCCAACTGCTTTTTCTTGTTGTGTTCTGACAGCAACGACTTCTTTCTTGCCTTGCAACCTTTTAATCCAGCTTCAACAAGCCTTTTCTTCTTACTATATGAACACCTACAGATTTTGGGGTATTGTAGAGACAGTCGCACCAACAATCGGTCTTCACGTTTTTCTTCTGCCTGTTCATGGTCTATTTTCTTGAGAACCAGTCTCCTTGGACCGATTCAATGCATATTGCACTGCACAACGCGAGCACTTCACTTCTTGCGCTATATTCACTTGCGACCGGCGTTGTTCGTGTAATGATTTAATTTTTAGGCGCTGTTCTGCAGTTAGTTCAATTTTTTTGGCATTTTGCACGGTAATAAGACTAATATTTAAAAAAATTACTGAAATAATTGCGTAGAAAGTGTGTGTTCTATGAGTTCATATAAATATCACGAAACACTAATTGCAAAACTTCGTAAAATAGCTAAATGCACAAAATTTTTTCTTCTTACACACTTGCACGTCATAAAAATGTCTCATTGTTTTTTTCTAAGTAAATGTATCCCTAATACAAGAATAATGCCCTAAAAAGCTAAGCCGAACAATAATTGTGAAGATAAGGATAAACAGTACGGCTGCCTAATATATTTTTATTATACTTTGCTCGTGACTGCATTATTATACGAAGTACTATATCTACTAATTCGGCTATTAAAAATAGAGAGAAAAAATTTTGTCTAAAAAATTAAGGGGTAGACCACCCTTACCATTTAGGGGTATGAAAAATAGATGTTGGTCGATTCTCAGACCTACGCAGTATGCTCACAAAATTTCATGAGAATCAGTCGAACCGCCGTTGGGGTGTAAGGGGTTCAGACCAGTGGCGTAGCTACGGGAGGCGAGAGGGGCGGTCGCCCCAGGGCACCACAGGCAAGGGGGCACCAAACTTGATAATAATTTTTTTTTGATGAATAATGAAATCATTTCATTCATTCATTTCATTCATAGAGCTCTTATAATTATACATAAACATCAGCTGTCAGATTTTGTCCCCAATATTGTAATAATGCTTAGAATTTTTTTAACTCTCGGAGTGAG
>DWDT01003557.1:0-12148 GCA_018245595.1 Microceris scylla | reverse complement strand
GCCAGCGTGGCAGACTATGGCCTTAACCATCTCAATATGAGAGGAGACCCGTATTCCAGCAGTGGAATTCTAATGGGATGAAAAAAAAAAAAAAAAAAATGTTTAGAAACATAAAATAGAGTACATGATCGAAGCTTTCTGGAGCAATGTACCTTCCGAGCCACTGTAAGGCTACCCACGCTGACTGGATAGTCCTTTCACGATGACGGCATTAGTCGCAGTGAATATGCTAAGATAGTATAAAAAGTACATCAACATCATAAGGTGATAAAAAATATTGCAGGTGATATAATTTTTAAATCATTACAGTTCATCATTTTGTGCACTATACAAAGACCACAAGGACAACATTAAGTGTGTTGATGTTTCGATGTAAAGATGTTTACCCACTCGCCGGTTCGGGTTTACTTTCCTCAGCGCCAAAACCACCGTGCCCATAGCGGTATAACGGGTTCCTTTCCGTTACGCCTCCACCGAGCACGGATGCCATGAACAAAAGATGATAGCGTCGTTAATTAGGATTATTACACAGATAAATTTTAAGTGCTGAAACATTCGGTAGCCGCTAATGGCTACTTAAGATTGTAAGGTGAAGGTGTATCCGCGGACAGTTACGAAATCGTTTTCGTAAGACGCCTCGTAAAGATAGCGATCAACAAATCGAAGATGTATTTAAAACAATATTATTAGGACGATTAGTTATTCGGCGGTCAATGTCAGCGATCCAAGCGCACGCCCGTTAACATTTATACTTGTTCTATGTTAATGTAACGAGACGGCGGTCGGGTTGTGCCACACAAAAAATTCCTTGCACCGCGACCGCTTGCGTTTATCAGATCTCTACTCATTAAATTTGGCAATACGCATACTGATGGGTGGAGTCGTAAAATTTTATGTCGCGGACGCACCGGCGATGTCTAAATGAATGAATTATTTTATTGCCTGATTAATGAGTGGCCCGACGGTTACACGGCCATGATACCGTGCCATCTACTTGCTTCGGCGAGCGCACGTTTTTATTGCTGTACGCAGCATTATATTGCCCATTAAGTATGACCATGTCACGGTTTTACTGGTTGGGCAAATATTTGCGAAGCGCACACGCCTCGGCAGACTACACATCTGAACTTTGTTTCGTCTATGATCATAGCGTTCTCAGACACAGCAACTATCTGTCCGTCCAGATTCATTACGTCAAAATTGAATATACAAGTATAACCGCGAATTACGCCTTCAATTATTTTTATCCTAATTTTAGTCCTTAAGTTGCTCAATCAGTGGTGTGCGAAACAATTCGATAAAGATTATATTTTATTGAAAAGAAGTAATGTTTTCACTGGAATGTGGATCTAAAATAACATTAACATGACCCAGTAAAAGTATCACGATTTTTTTCATGTCAAACATTTTACAATAGCTGTTACTTTTACCAGCAGTACACTTGTATCTAATTATGTTACGACAACTTATTCGTGTATTAAAATTTAATTGGACGTCTAGTAACACCAAAAGCAAGGTTGTTTACTTCGGTTCAACTAACAAACATACACACGTGCGAATGGACTTGTTATACATACATACATTTACGTGTAGGAAGAGGTTAAAATGTCAAGGAGTTACTTAACCAGTAATGTACGGACTGACTCGAACAGTTAAAATAATGCAGTTCAAATATAATTATATTTAACAGAGATTGATCATATCGACCTTTAAAAATATTAATTTATAAACATTTAAGATAAGTTCGAAAAAGAGATTTTCGTATTATATTTTTGTTTACAAGTACATACATAAGAGGAAAACGGGGCAATTAAAGAAAATATTGTACTAGGGTATATGATTTGATAATAAGATTTGAGCGATACACAAAAATGTTCATTATGACGCTCCAGGCCAATACTATAATACAATAATTATAAATAAATACCACGACGTGGGCCCAAAGATTCGCATAAATCTTTTAATTTCTCTTTCATCTTTAAAATCCGAACTAAATTTAACTCACTTGTTCCAATACTTGCAAATGGTTTACAGCTATGTAAGTACATACCTATGCTCGCTAGAAATCATATAACATTCAATGTGTTTGTTTTAATATATTTCACTGCTCAGTTAAAGCCTGTTTAAGTGAAGTTCTGGAGCTTTTAAACTGAAAGGAAGCTTTTAGCGATGTTTAACGACACTGCAATCGACCGCTTTAGCAATCCTTGCTTGACGTTCGATATGATTTGCGGCATACGATCGCCTCAGGACAGGAATCTATTTATTACACATTAATCGCTTAACGAATGCCAAAAAGCAGAAATCGATACGACGAAAACTCTAAATTATATTCTATGACATCGTTATTATTAGTTTAATATATTTTATATCGATTTCGCAGAGAAATTAGTTTCTAAAGAGCCGGAACACAAAATTTTATGTTACACTATAAAAAATATATGATAATGTGCATCATCATAAAAAGCGTAATCTGTGGTAAAATAAAAACTACGATTTTGCATGGAATGTGTATATTTATAAATTAATTCAACAAATAAACGGCGCTCAAATTTTCATCTGATCTACAGCGCAACTTTTAAAATTTTACAATCTCTTCACTTTCATAAAATACAAAGAGGTTACCAATTAGAAGGTTAATAGGTTAATTTTATACAAAATTATTTATGGCTATATAATACACATACTCATAAAACAAATATTTTACTGTTTAATGCAATTTAGGAACCGTGCCAAGCTGAACCAGAATTCTGACCTCATGATACCCAAAAACCGTTAAGTCTATACCAAAAACCATTCACTTAACGTAGAAATTGAGAAATGCGGTATTACTGGGTTATAAGATGCAATTCAGAAAACTCGTACGTACGAAGGACCTAGGACTCTAGTTCACCCCATCCCTAATACTCTTAAGCCTGGTTGACCTTTCCTAGCTCACCTCTCTCTGACTATGAAGTAGAGAACCTGTGTTGGCAACACAGGGCCAGCAGCTAACAGCTTGGTAACGACAATGTGTGGAAACTGCAATTATTGTACACAGCGCCGACAATGTTTTTTGACCCGTTTATCCTTCCACAATTGAACACGGGTCCTTCAGAATGAGAGGGTTAAGGCCATAGTATGCCCCTTCCTATAACAATATTGTTGTGTGTTATTAAGTTACTGAAGAAGGAGAGTTCATTGCACTTTAGTGGTACTGTACGTACTCGTATGTGTACTGGTGTCGGTACATTACGGATGGTACGCAAACATTGTGCGCGGGAGCGACCGCCAAGGTCGGGCCACAAACACGCCGAGTGCCATTCCATTGAGCTACTGTAGTGTACACTCCACTGTATTATTATTGATATACTTACTGTTTGCTCTGACGGACAAACGACTTGTTAACGTACAACGTCGTCATTGTAAATTTCTTGTTCTATGCAAAACATAGCTTTGATCTTAATTTGCCATCAGTTTATAATAATCTTTTTATGGTACCAAATATTTATGAAGTTAATGCAGTTGTTTTAAAATAAACGAAACTATCTTCAATGTTTTGCGATAGTCATTCAACCAGTATTCGGTATTGGTTCAGACTACAACAGACATGTTTAATTAGCAGATCAGTTCTATGTGTTGTGTCATGTAGTTGGTATGTGGGAGCCATTTAGCTCAGTGGCTGAGTGTTTGTCAGCGCAGCGAGAGCTAAGTGTTCGAGTGTTTGCGCGATGAAAGCTCTCGTCTTGTATTTGAGTTTTGAGTGACTATTTTCTAACCTCGCCCTCGTACACCTAATAACAAATCATTTTGTTCGCGTTTCGTCATCAATATTTTTAAAGTACCACAGTTACATGGGGATTGAATGCGTAATATGGTTTATAAATACAGAATGTATACGCTTATGAAAACATTATGAAGACCCCAAAAGGTTCATAGAGTATTTAATTTGAAAAAATGCACATCTCGGTATTGTCAGAGATACATTCTAGATTCGTACCTTAGACCTCCGTCCAGATGGAGAAGTTCAAATCTGTCAACCCACACTTGACTGCGAGGAGACTCGCGTCCCTATCTTATTTGTCCTTTCCATCAAACAGGGAAAATAATTATGTATATGCAGTTTGCAAACATCATTGAGTCCCGTATACCCAACCTGGAACTATAATATTTGTATTCAAGACAAGCGTATTAACTAGAAGAGATTGTGGTTTAAACATGCATAACACAGTCGAAGTACTTAACAACTGTTTCATCTAATGTTAAAACAGTGCTCCTTTTTTTTCGCGCAGTTAAACACCATTTCTTATTGCGTAACCTGAAACCTGAGCCTAACAGACAAACGGACCACTTGATAGTAATTGACATTTAAGGCGCGAACATAGCATTATCAACCACCCTAAAGGACTCTATTGCTTTATTGCTAATATATTATATAAATTCTTACATGCACGTGACAATGAAATAAAACGGATTTTCATATCATGAAAAGTCACACATCTGACGAAACTACTGTCAATAGCTATATCATCAACACAGTACAAATACTGTGAAATGGAATCATTAAAAATTATATCTTTCCTTAATTCTAGAGTCGTTCAAATGTCGTGATAGGTCAGTTACACTTTGGCTCGGTAACACAATATTTGGCCCTTATTCGAATTTATACATGAATTGGGTGTAATTATCATTCGTAGCGATAAAACGTGTCTGTATAGGTAGCGTTGCTAATTTGTTACCTTAACTGTTTACGAATAACAGAAGCTGTTTTATTTATTTACGATATATACAATATACTATATTTAACTATTATCTTGCTGTTAATAAGTTCATTGATAGTAGTTTCGATTGGAATTGAATTCGGGACTGAATTACTTGATAACTTAATTGAATGTATTGATTCTAACAATAAGCTACTACAAAAGCTTAAATTTTAACTTTAATTTAGAAGTCAAAAGTCTTTGAAATGATATGCATGCCTATATGAAAAGAATGATCAATAAAGAAGAAGCAGAGAAGATCTGAAACGACAGAAATATTTGACATTTGGAGCTCTCTGCCTACCCCGCAATCGATCTGGCGTGACCAAGTTTAAGTAAGTTTTTAATTTAGCTGCACATTTACAGCTTTACACATTAGTCAAAGTTGAAAATTAGTTTAAACGTATCAGTACTGAGAACGTGAACGTTATCATGAGAAACGCTAAGTGTATCATGATACAAACGCTCGCGAACGGCCAGCATACAAGTGTACAAACGTGTTTGGTATCGTATTTGTCGGGAGCGGTGTAATCCCGCGGGTGCGGGCGCGTCGCACGAAATATAAATATTCCGTTATCGCGGAGTACGTCGCGCGCTTATTACTTGCCTTTTATCCGATTTCATGAGTTAATCTCGACACTACGTTCTAGTTGTGTGGATACTACATAGCAGGTAAGTCAATTGCGAATTATTATTGATATTTCGTTAAGCTGATTGGCTAATCCTTTTACCACGTTAGCTACTTTGACCCGATAAGGACAGAATTGTTGAGTAAGGCTGCCTAGCAAGTATACTTTCATTATTTTCTACTAATAATAATATAACCTAGTACGCATAAAATGAAATATCACTTGTTGTAAAGGTACAGGGAATCGTCATGGTTTATCCTGCTCACTTCAGTGTTCTCCATAATGTTCTCCGTGGTCTGTGTTGTCTGCCAACCCGCGTTTGGCAGCGTGACGGACTACGAAAAGTTGTAAAGGGTTAATGATGTTGATAGGACATTTGCAAAGTCATTATGTTGGTACAGCCTGTTTAATTTTTGGAAATAAATTATGTATTTATCGTTTATAAAGTCTTTAGTTGTCAATGTTACAATATTTACGTTAGTTTTTTTGTTATTTTTTTACTTTTTTCTGTCTGTTTGCTAGGCTAAATATGAAAATTGACCTTTTTAAGTCATCTTTATACACTTCCCTTATTCCAAGGTGAGGAACCGAAACAAATACATATTAAACAACAATTAGAGTTATGAAAATGATTAGTATAAAATTAAAACTATAGATATAGCTACGTCTTATCCACACTACGCTAGCTGTGAGATGATTGAAAGTAAGAAGCGATCAGATTAAGCCCGCGGCCGAAGCTCTACAAAACGACAAAAAGCGTCGGCGACACTCCTGTCGTGACCTTGTTCTTTGTACGTCCACACGAGATGGTTTCTCGACGAACGGCACTCAGAAGCGTGATGGCTAGCAAACTCGTATATTAATGAACCCGGAGGTGATCATTGCTCTGTACTTCGATAACATGAAGTACTTAACGATAACACGAAAAGTTCAACTGGTTACACTTTTTAAATTATTATTGTACTTATGATATTACTATTTGAATATATTTAGAATTATGATATTTTTATTTAAATAAATATACTGAGATGTTATACATAGATAAATATTTCTTTTCCTAATTTAGCAATATATCCCAATTATGAGACCGACCGTGCTCGCGTGTTGGTATTACGTTAACGATATTTATAGATTTTGTAGCTATACATTTCTTTTTCTCGTTAATTATTTGCTATCTGCTAGGCAGTACCTACTCGTAGATGTAATTGAGTCGGCATGGGCCCGTTTCGTATGACAAAAGAGAGCAATTCATCTAGCACTGGGCTAAGGGCACGGAATAAGGGCTAAAAAAATGCAGATAACCTTTACATTCCCAGGAGTCTAGTATTCCCGGAAGAAGCACGGAGTCGGAATTTGTACCCGGTGTATGGCAAAAAGCTCACCGCCTATTCCATAATGAGAGGTATGAAATAATCGGTGAAATGTGGAGTGTCCTCCTTTGCCTATCCTAGCCTAGTCTCGGGAATCTTTGCCTAACATTCAATGCACCCTAGTCCATGCTGAGACAAACAACATAACTGGTGAGACGTTGGAATATCCTAAACTTTGCTGCCTGCCGCTTTGGTGAAATAAGGCATTATGTTATATATGTACACATATAGGTAATATAATTTCGAACCAAAACTTACGAGTCATACGATTTCAAATCTCACCATAACTACGTAACTAATTGAAAGTTCGGTGTTAGTAAAGTTTGAACAGTATTTCGATAATTCATTCACGGGCGCTACAAAGCGTGGCGCGGCCGCCTCACACGTCCGCGCGGTGCCGCGCCGCTCGCACCAAACACTGCTGCGCTTTGTGCCGCCGTCAGCATCATAGATTAGACACCTGTATAGTAACACAAATTATATCACAAATTATACAATGAATTAATAGCAATCATGTCTCCCGCAGAATTGACAACCAATGGAGTAAGGGTATACTGGAGTGGAGACCGCGTCTTTACAACACAGTGTAAGATACCCTCCGGTTAGGTGGAATAATGTTGTGTGAAAGGCCCCATGGTGAAACTGGAAGCGGCAAGGTTATGGCTCGTAAGGGCGATGGAAGCCATACAGGACAGGTATATGTCCAGCTGTGGACTAAGATAGGCTGAGGATGATAATGACTAAGCATGACAATATTAAGTATGATTATGATATAAAATTTATTTTTTAATTTAGACACCGCAGCATATCGTTGGCTTTTATGGAGACAGTTGCTCGTGGTTATGTTTCGTCCATTGATTAAACACATGAAGCATTTGTTAGTTATAATTGTTAGGTACCAGTCCATTAACCACGTCAAGAACTATTAGAGTGACTTTAAAACTTTCTATTAACGGGTTATCTCTTTCTATCTTTCTATTAACTTTCAATCTATCTTTCTTTCTACCTATCTATCTTTCTTTTAACGAGTTGATTCCTTACCGATATTCCATTAATCCACGCATTGGAGATAACTTCCTAATCCCGAAGAAATTTTCCCATTGGGTTCAATGGCAAACTACATTTTCTCGAAAACTAGAAATTTGGGATAATATTTTATGACATCAATACCATGGAACGACTCGTCTACCGCTATGTATTCTATCAGTGGACAGTTGACATTACATCGAGAGACAAAGAATGTTTAATTAGCCGTGTGTCCACACCGGTGTTGACTCTAGCGCCTACCGACCGATGCTTCTCGGAACACTTGGCGGTTCCTGGCTTATTAGTTTTGACTCCACTCGTTACATTCCTATTATTTAATGTCACAATTCCGAGCAGAAGCATGTTCCAATATCCAAAACTAACAATATTAGTTTTAATATTTCGATCTCACTCGCTACAAACAAACAAATGATTTCAAGTAGCGTTTACTGACTGTTTTAGTAGATACTCGTAAGTTTCAGTCAACAGACTATAACTTGCTGGACATTGGTATTTTCCAAGCATCGCCATAATTCACGGTTCTTTGTTATTGAATCTATCGGTTCTCCGCGGCCTGACCACGTTGTTAGTCCACCTGTAGATAAAAATTTCAAAAATTATTATGAAGAACAGTCAAGAACACGAAACGTCGGAAATCTAGCCAATGATACTTTCCACAGTTGTGCCTTAAAATACAAGACTTTAATTGGGGTATAGAAAGAAAATAAGATTTAAAATGTACGTAAAACATGGCATTAATAGAAGTGTAATATAACTTGGCACATAGTTGTATCCTAAAAACAAATTTGATTTCTTGCTTTTTATTTCAACAATTACATATAACACTAAATTCAAATAAACGAAAACTAAATTGTTTATTATCATAACTTCAATTAATTAATGTTTAAGAAGTCGAACAATTAATAAACCCTATGATGAAATTGAAATGGCCGCGATAAATACCAATAATTACTGACCTGTCTTTCATGATTTACTCATACGACATCATTACCATAATTACGACTGGTTCGCAATGGGACCTACAGGTGTCCTCGCGTCTTCTCACGAGGTTCATTACCATTTTCCCATATTAAAGGGACATCGGTATGTAGTGAGATAAGGCATCACAGAAAACTTGAATACCTATTTCGAGAAAGGAGGGAGATATGAAATGGTCCCGTATTATGTAATCGATCATGTTTGACGTCATGATTGAACAAAAATAACCATTTTACAGCTGTTTTGCGTAACCAGCATGAACTGATGAATCACTCCATCTGGATTAATAGTTTTGAAACATGAGTAGACTTCCATGTTCTCTGCTATGACAGAACATTATTCTTGGCTTTGACAGCACATACATACTATACAAGCTGATAAATAACTTGAACCTTCCAAAGACGGTGTCCGGACCAGCCTCGTATTTATGACTTCCTTGTCCGCGACAAAACATCCGTAATTGAGCGATCAACTCAAACCCATAACTTGCACAAAACTATCAGATTACAACCCTACGTTCGTTAACACCGCCATGCATCTTATCCTTCGAAAATTTCGCTTTCCTTCAATGGTATTATCACCCTCTCTTTCGTTCACATCTAAACCGATCGAATCGGAAAAAGAGGGTGCGATACTGACCACAAATTTTGGATTTATAGAATCATCGGACAGGTGAAAATAGTGACCACCGGTCACTAAGGCTATCAAGTTACGATAGTGTTGCGAGCCGATGGGAAATTTATTGAACGGGTTGACGGTTGTAGCAAGTAACGCGGTAAAAAGCTAAGCGAGTGACCGTTGTAGGTATACGAATGGTTATTGTCGATCGTGTGAATCGAATTAATTTGAATTGTAATCGATCGTTGATGAATTAAGTAGGGGACACGGAGGTCACTGCGAAGGGCGGACTAGTCGGTCAAGCATTGTGTTCCAGCACTCTTCCTGCCTGGACTTTAGACGAGTCGTGTGACGTGAAATAAGGAAATTGCTATGATTATTCGTGTGGCTTACGTCCACCATTTTTGGGTGTCGGGTTTCCATAGTGTTGTTTATTTTAGAATAATTTAACTGCTATAATACATGCTAATAAAAATTCTTTACTTTGTCACTTTTCTACTTCAGAAACTATTTTTTTATAAGATTTTTTGGTTCGATCGGAAGGATGTAGTTTCCATGTAAACACTAGAGGAGACCATCTCAATCCTTATGAATTTCAATAGGACATATACTAATAAATGCTAAAGGTTCCTATTATTGTCGTCGCGTCAACAATTTAGGACCAATTAATACGTATGTAACATCACGCCTATAATCCCTGAAGCGATAGCCAGAGAGTCGTAGTACACTCCCACGTTTCACCAGTTACGTTTACGTCCCTTGAAATAGGTTTTGAGCCTATTTCCGTATATCGGGCACAGATACTACCGAACTAATAATCTTATTTAACAACTCATTAACTAATCTAAACGATACTAACAATCCTCTCCTTTTAGTCTTAAGTGCTAGTCCTATAACCACCAGTCCTATAACCGTTAGTCCTATTTGAGGTCGGTTCCAGATGCCTATAGACAATAGTGGCCACTAGTGACTGCTGCCTGCAGCTTTGATACTGTATTCACTTAAAAAACTAAACATTTATTTAAATGCAAACTTTTATTAATGTTTACGTAGATGTTAATAATACGATGATATATCTATATCTGTGGCTTATTTGAAGCTAATTCAAGTAAATTTAAGTGTAATAAAATTATAGTCATTAAATATAGTCATTTATTATTATTAACAAAAACATCTTATTTCACACATTTAGCGATAACAGGTAATAATGTTCTTTTTATAATTTTGAAATTCAACATCAATATGATATGTTCAAATAATACATGAAATAAGAAACTTTACGCATAACGTACTTTAATCGTGTTTCCAAGAAAATATGTTGAGTTAAACAATAAATTGTTTTGATAATTCAAATTAATAACCATATCCTAATCTTGTATCAAATATCATATCTGAGTTTTGTATTACCTACATATCAATAAATTATCTTATGTTCTGCACTTTCTGTTCCCACTGCAACGCTTACGTAAAAAGAAACGTTTTCTAATTTGTTGAATTTCAAAAATCGAAATCGAAACATTGTAAATTTAAAATTTTATTATAATAAAACAAAAAAAGATATTTTTATACAGTCAAACAAGTGTAGTGTTCAATGACATTTAAAAGAATTTTATACATTTTAAAGTCACAGAGATAAGTTGTAATCTGGGCTAATTCGGCACAGCCGATCGTAAATCGTAGCGGGCCGGCGCGGCGCTCACAGCGTGATGCCTGCCTAGCCCTCACAATCCCATTCCGAAATATTATTGATAGCTCACGTATTCATATATAGAAATGATAATTATGTTGTGCCACTATCAACTTTAACTCTAAAGGGTTAGATTTGAATGTATTGTTAATTACTTATGATTTAATTGTTTTATATTTGAGTCTTAATTAACAATATGTTAAGTGGAATGTTAAAAGTATACTAATAATAGGAATCCGAATGTATGTCCGTTTGTTGCGCCTTCTTCTGCAGCCGCTGGAGCAAATCTGAAAAAAACAATTATATACTTTGTGATAGTTTATAAATAAGGTGCGAAAGGAAATACGAATATAGTTATCTAATAAAATACCTTTTAAACTAATAAAAGACTAATAAAAGACTTTTTGTAAATAATATAATAGTTTTATCCCCGAAGTTTAACACAGCGATTGGAAATGTTAAGTGGAAAGTGAATGAAGAGTGGGAATACTACATTTTTCTGCCTACTTCTTCAAGGTAACATTCTATGGTTGTGTTATGTTACGCTTAGTACTGTAATCAGTAAAACGAACCAGCGGTGTTAACTTTAAGTTTAATTCAATCTTGTTTCACAAACTAGTATAACCTGTATAATCGAATAATCAATATAAATAAGTCTTAATAGGACGAAAATTTCCCATAATAAATTCATTAAATACGATCATAATTCCCTCTAGAAATTTAAGCAAACAACAAATTTTGGTTTTTATTTATGTCCCGGATTCCTGTATTCAACTCAATAAAGTGTGCAAAACAACATTCTATGCAACAAACAGAAATATACATAGATCGTAAATTTTAGCGCCTTCGAAACATTTGTAGTTTGATCACATTGACCAAAATCAGTAGCAGTAAACTATTGAAGCTTAATATATTACCTATAGTAATAAAGACATGGACTGCCTCGTTGGTCGTGTTGGTTGCAAGTGCGACTGCCGATCGGAAGGTCCCGGGTTCGATTCGAGGGTCGAACACTACAAAATTTTCTAATTTAGATTTTCTAGTAGTAGTTCGGAGTCTGGATATGTGCCCGATGCATGG